>VWYH01007506.1:1935311-2212706 GCA_013399365.1 Pampusana beccarii
CCCCCCCCCATTTAGGGGATTTTAAAACCAGCAGCTTTTTTTTTTCCAGAAAGTATTCAGACTTTTGTTGGTCAAGTCTAGAGCTCTTCTGCTACATTGCTTGGAGAAGCAATGTAATTGAAAGAATTCATCCTGTGGACACAAGACAGAGGCTGTGATTACCCACAGCTTGGCTTTGCCAGTCAATTTCTTTTTTTAAAAAATCCATTAAGCAGTACATTTCAAATTCCTTGTGCTTTTTCAGGTGGTTGACTTCCGTCTAAAAGCCTTTAAAGAGCTGAATTGTGCACATTTTCAGTCTAGTTGCACATCTCTAAGCATATGATTGCTATATAGGCATTTTATTTTACAGATTTCAGCTTATTTGCATCATTGCATAGCTTCTTAATTTGGGGCTTAAAGGGGAAAGTGATTAGTTACTTTTGTCTGTTTTTCTCAGTTCTCATGAACTTTAGCATCCCTGGGTTGTCTCTTCACCATTTATGTTCTAACATCAGCAAGGAAGGATGAATGCCTCTGCTGATTAGCTCTTTCCCTGGAGGATCACACGCAGATCTCAAGTCAAAAACCTGTAAGCAAATTTGCTTTAGAATGCAATTTCCAAACTGAGTTGTCAGGTTTTTGATCAAGATCAAGGAAACAATGGTATAAAACATTAAGAAACAGTGTGTGTGTGTTAACAGGACATTTGTATGTAAGTCCCAATGGCACAGAGAACAAGGATCTTTCTTGTGTGTTGTGGTATCTACTGAAGAGCATAAAAATAAAAGAAAATTTTATTTCCAGTAATATTTAGATTAATATATATGACAAAAAAATCCATGCCAGCAAGCTTGGCCACAAGCCAGTCTTAAGCTTCAGGTCACTGCAGAAAGAGTTACTAAACTGTTCACACAGAAATTATTCCAGCACCATTTTCTGACTGTCTAGATGCCTGGTTTGGGTGTGGGTAGAGTCAACATGCAGCAGCTTTTCTGGCTGCACTGCCTTCCCCGATGAGACCACCGTCCCCGAGTTTGTGACCCTTGTCACCCTCCTGTCCCTACCAGCAGCCAAGTGTTTGCGTCCTGTTTGTGTTCTGAGGGGTTTTATGGAGCAAGGCTGGCAGGGTTACACCTGTTCTGCTAACAGGCATGTCCAGAGGACAGCTGCTGCGGGACAGAGTTGGGGGGAACTGAAATCTTGTAGAACCCAAGCTCCCCTTACGTTTATTTAATCCCCATGTATGACTGGGTAATTATATGCTACTAACAAATAGGCCTTTCCTTTCTACCATCTTGCAGCTGTTGCAGTGCAAGTAGGAAAAAGAGCTTGAATAAGGAGCAGCTGGAACCTTGTGCCTTCCCTTTGGACCCAGAAACTTCTCCCTTAGATGGATTAATACCTTAGAAATATTTAATGTATATGCTTCAGCTGCAGTCCCAACTCCCTACTTAAATTTGTAGGTGTTCATTAATTTTAAGAGATCAGCTAAGGTCCTTCCAGTGTTTCAAGGTTCTGACAGACATTTGGGTCTTCCATCTGCAGTAATGATACGGCAGCATGTACGTGCAGCTTGGGTAAATTCAACTTTTGCTTTTGTCTGTCCACGTGACATCTTGCAGCAGTGAGCTGCAAACAGGGGCTTGAGGGGTAGATCTACTTGAACCATCTTCCCTTTGCAAGAGAGAAGAGCCAATCATAAGGTAACTTGCTGTGTGTGACCAGTCAAATGCAGACCTTCTGCTAAAACACAGATGTTTAGATCCACAGCATCCACATGAGAAGAGGGAGTGGCATGATACCATAACCACATGGTCTGCAAAGGTAGTTCTAAACCCCAGATTTCATCTCTGTGCCTGCTGAAGTTGGCCTTTCCTTTGTTTAGGTCACCTGTTAGTGGCTTCACGGTTTTGATTCCTGCCAGGGCGTGCAAGAGTCTGAAATCAGAACCAGGCTTGCCAAGTCTGAGAGATTTTGGGATCTCCAGTACCTGCTTCCCTGACCGAACTGGAACTGTGCTGTACTGGGTGAGCAGCGATCACCGTGCTGGCTGGGATCGCTCTGTGGTGTAGTGGCAAACATACAGCGTCAGTACTGAAGCCAGAGTATCTTTATAGTAGCACTTCCAAACTGCTCAGGGTTTCCAACCGGGAGTACAAGGATCGCAGGAGAATGGTGTGTGAGTGCTGCCACGCTGTGCACACGTGTGTGCCGGGAGCTGCTGCTCATGCTGCAACACATGAGCAGAGTAAGTTTAGAAAGCCCTGTTCTGCACTTTGCTGTAGGTCTGAGTATCGATATCACAGGTCAACTGCTAAATCCTTCTCATTTGTGACTCCTCACCATTCACTCGGCATATGGTACACACACATGCGTATCACCAAAGCAAATTAGAGTCTCACATGCCCACTCTGCCTAAAGGAGCAGGAAAAAAAAAAGGAATAAACAAGGTAAGTGGTTTGTTCCAGCCTGTTTGGAGAAACAGGGCGCTTATCCTTGGGAAATACAAAGGAAATACTCTCTATTTTTTAATTGTGAGTAATACAGCTTCATTTAAGGTGTCTTTATTGAGATATTTCTTAGGGTTTGTAAGTGTTTAAGGAGGATTTGTTGGGGGTTTTTTTACTGCTTTGGTTAAGTAAGTTACACTGGTTTGCTGTGAGATAGTGTAACTTCTGTGCCAAGAAACCATTAGATGTCCCCTGCCTAATAAAGCTACTGTTTATTTATTAGGCTTTGAGATAAGTATTTCATTGACGTTTTGGTGGCAGAGGTGGTATGTGGTTTACATGTTTCCTCCTGCTGTTTTCTCATGGGAGGCTTTCTATAATAAGCTGTACTCTCACTATATCTGAGCTTATCCTCACTTCAGTATCAACTTAGATGTTGCTCTTCATCTGAGTTCCAACTGCAAATACATAAACCTTGAACTCAGGTTTTAGTAAATTACACCCCCACTAGTGGCTTTGTAAGGGACAGCTCTCTCCAAGCCAGAGCAAAGCCACCACTCACAGCTTCTCTGCAGCAAGGCAATAGCCCCCGTGGGAGATAAAGCAGAATATTTTATTAGATCTTAAGGTAAATATTTAAGCATCCAATGGCCAGTAGCAAGAAAATGATAAAATACTTTTCAAGTGCATTTGCAAAATTTGTGTTTATTTCTTGTTGTTTGTAAGAGGATCTCTAATCTTTGTATCTCGCTCCTAGCAATATCCATGAATAAGTCATGAGTACTGGCTTAGCTGTCTAGGTCTCTCTTGATTAGGAAAGTGGCCGAGTGTAGATCAAGTGTAGGTATAGTAACTCAGCCAGCATAAGCCTGACTTCAGTCTGATTTATTTTGTTGTGAGAATTCAAAGTTAATGCCTTCACAAATACAGGCTAGTGTAAGGGAATGTACGAAAACAACAGACCTCCCAAATGCACCTGAAGTGACTTTGTCCTGTGAAAATCAATGGAACTTATGTTCCTAGATCGACTGGATTTCTATTAAAATTTCAAATAGAATATTTTGATTTGTGTGTATTGGATGTTCTGCTCAGTCTGACATAGACCTGGAGTGGAAAGTCACTAGGTATTTCAGTTGCATGTTCTTTAAAAGAGCAGAATTTGAGCCACTGCTAGAAGTGGTCTTCTGTCTAGTGTCGAGCACAGAATAAAGGAAATTATATTGAAAAAATAAAACACATGGAGTCCATGTTAAGGGTTTGATCTCCTAGCACCTAAGATGTGGTTTATTTTTGCCACCACTTTTTAAAGTGCTAGCTTGCATCAGTGCAGATTTAAATACAACATGGCCTTTGATCTGTTGATTTTGGAGTTCCTGCAGCTTTTGGTATCATTTTTAAATGGACACCTGAACTGCTCGTGATGGTTATCTGTGTGGCTGATGTACCCTTGTTTGCATTGGACACGAAGGTGATGTAAAATGCTAGGAACTCAGAGAGTATCGCTGTCTGAGGCTCGCTAGTGGAACAAGGGATGTTTGGCAGAGCCCAGTAGGAGTTTCCATGTGACCCACTGGTGGCTGTACAAGCAGGGGACAGACAGCGGATCCCAGTGCACACCTGAATGGCTGCAGGTTAAGCCATTAGATGACTGAGGGTAGGATTTATGCCAGGAATAGACTGCAAAATTTATTTTCCCAAACTAGGATGCAAAGGAGCAGATAGACAGCCAAGTGTCCAACAACTTTTTCAGTGGGCTAAGCCGGGGGGGTTCTGTTTGCATTTGCCTAGAAGAATGCAGAGAGGGGCAATCTGCAGTGCACCTCTCCCAGTCCACAGGTTAGAGATAAAAATACTTTTTTCCTCTGTGTTTGTTCTCTGTAAACATGTAGTTTTTAGGCAAGTTGGGGATTGCAGGTTGTCACTGAGTGCTGCTCCTGAAGCCAGTCAGACCCACTGTGATGAATCCCGGGTGAGACACAGGAAAGCCTGCGGAGGTCTGGTCTTAGAGTGGAAGGTTCCGTTTGGAAAGGTGGAAAATGGCTAAACGCATGGTCTAGGTTAACTCAGAATAAGCAGGCAGTGGCAGTGGGTAACAGGAGGTAGCAGTGACAACTTGTACTTTTTTGATTTCTCATCTCTTTCCAGTGTTGTTTCCAATGGAAAGGCTGGGGAAAGTGTAGATCTTGTTATTTTAACTCCACTCAGATCTTCTCTGATCTAAGAAACATGCTGGTCTAAACTAGCACTGATGCAGTACTTGATGTTTAACTCCCTGTGCAGCAAAGAACTACTCTATCATTCTCTTCAGTGGAATTTTACCTTAAGTATAAATAAGGATTGATTTAAGCGTTTGCTTAAGTGATGATCCTAGGTGAGTCATACCTGGAAGCACCTTGGAAATACCAGCAGGTCAGAGCAGCATATAGAGAATTAGCAGGGAAGGATTCTACAGCATTTGAGGAAAAATAAGAGCGTTGACCCCTGAGCTTTGGTGTTGCAGTGTCTCCTGGTTCGGCCGTCGTGTACCTGTGTGGGTGGGTGTAGATGAGCAGGGCATGGGCCTTTGCGGTCTGTTTATCTTTCAGGGATGGTATTTTAGTTTGTTCTTTCACAAACTAACAGGCACTATATTTACCACAAATGTAAATCAGTAACGAAATCCACTGGAATATATCCATCTGTATAACTAAAGAAAAAAGCCAAAATATTTTATATCTTACAGTTAAAACAATGCATTAACAATAAATAGCTCACGTAACTGGAATTAACTTAATGGCTGATTTCTTCATAATTGCCATTTCTAACTATTTATACATTTATAACTCCAGGCGAACACATTGCAATCCTAAAATCTGCTCGGCATTTTTTTATGCTGCGGTGTATAGTCCAACCATGTATGTAAACTTTGTGTATATGCCTGTTTTTTTGCAAATAATAATAGAAATTTCAAACCTTTAAACTGGGTGTATGCTATGCTGCTGGAGTTAGCTGAACTCTGTGTGTAAGAATGACATCATTGTTTCTGAGTTACTAGCCAAATGAAAAGAAGAAAATAAGAAGCAGACTTCTAAGAGGAAAATATCAAACAAAATAAATGGTTTGAGCACTATATGATGCTTTTGGGTGCTATAAACATTTTATTGTTACTTGTTTGGGAAGAACTGCATAACTCACTGGGGCTTCACAACTTGTGAGTAATGCAGCCATCTCAAAATGTAACAGATTTATCAGTCATGGTGTTCAAATGAAAATCTGAGATCTCATTTCCTCCTAAGCCCTTATAAATTTAACCCAGTGTTTAGCAATGGCTCATCTGCATGGGTTTCCTTACACTTACGTAAGACACGACCTGTGTCCTATGTAAGAGTAATCCAATGGGAATGTTTCAGTGCCAGAGTGCTAAAATCTAGTAACTTCTGTTTTAAAGAGCGCCATAAACTTAAGAAAACTGTCACTGATAGCAGTAAATACAGAAGGCACGATATTTCAGTTAGAGATTTTTTTGCTAGAAATCAACGATTATTCATATTATTAACTCTGCATAGACAATAAATCATGTCTAGATGAAGTGCCAGCATGACTGCCACCACACTGAGCATCGCTGTGCTCTTTGACACGGGGCTGTGTTTCATTCTCCATTGACAGGCAGCTGACAGAGGCACCAGACGGTGATTTTCTGGGGTTGCCAGGACACTTTGTGGAAGTGAACCCCACCTGCCCTTCAGCGCTGGGCTGACAGACCAGCTGCGGACCCTTCTGCACCTTCTGGAGAGGACTCTGCTTGGGTAAGTAGGTTAACCTACCTGGCTGTAGCACACCAGCCAGCCTCTGCAGGTCCTTATTGCACCGTTCCTCCCAACAGCACCTCTCCCTGCTGCCTGCAGAGAATGCAGTTGCAAGCCAGCCACCTGCCTGGCAGCTCCTGGGTCCTCCAGTGGTTTGTTTCACTTGTGAGACTGTATTGCAAATGAATTCCGGGAGATGGAAGGCTGCCTGGCAGGTCCGCAGAAAGCATTTGGCTGGGAAAGTTTTCTGTAAATAGCACCGAACTAAATTTGCCTCAACTTCACCTGTTGTTATTATTATCTCCAAATTATGTGGATGATGGTGTGCAGAGGCATCTTCTGCCCACAGACATCGTCATCCTCTGTGTGACCAGAGCATTTTCCTGTTGCATCCAGTTGCAACATTGCAACTGAAGGCTTGTGGTGTCCCATGTGGCGGCAGCAGCGGGAGCAGACACATGTGGGAAGCCCTACTTCTATTTCCATGCAAATTTCCCTGTTCCTAATAACTGGTGTTGCAAAAAGGGAGTAGAAATCTAGCCCCCGGGAGTGCCGAGCCTCGCTGTTTGAGGTTATTGCTAGGGTGGCACACAGAGGCTGCCCCCGACAGCGATGCGAGCTTGAGGGAGCCGCCGCCGCCCCGCAGCCCGCGCGGCTCTGCAGTGCGAGAGGTTTAACCGCGCAGCGCCGGCCGGCGGCGCCTTCCCGGCGGCGGCCGCAGCTCCGGGCCAGGCAGCCGGGAACGGCGAGGCTGCGGGTGGAGCTCGGAGCGGAGCGGAGCGCCNGCCCGTGTGCAGCCGGCGGCGGGGGCGGGCGCTGCTGTTGCCGTGCCGGTGCCGCTGGGGCACGGCGGAGCGCGGCGGCGGGATGGGGTTGGCTTCCTGAAGCGGGGGGTGAGGGCGGGAGGGGACTGGTTTTTCCGTTTCGGTCCCTCTCCGCCCCCCTTCTGCTCGTCTCTCTCCCAAGTTCGCCGCTCTGCCGCGGCCCCTCCGGAGCGGCTGGCTGCGGGCTGCCCCTGCCCCGCTCCCGGCGCTGCCCGCGGCGGGGCGGGCGGGGACAGCGGGGAGCCGAGGTGAAGGCAGGGAGCGGCCCACCGCCCCCGGGGAGGCTCTGCTCCGGGGAGCAGTGGGGGGAGGCGGCTGGCACAGGCGCCGGGTTCCGCCGCCCGCCCCCCCGGCACCGCCGCCGTCTGCCCAGCGCTGGCAGCCCCGGGAGATGGTGACACATGAAGCGTGCGGGAAGGACCATGGTTGAGAGGACCAGCAAGTTCTTGCTGATCGTGGCCGTCTCGGTGTGCTTTATGCTTATCCTGTACCAGTACGTGGGGCCGGGGCTGAGCCTGGGTTCCCCCAGCGGCCGCTCCTACTCGGAGGAGCTGGACCTGTTCCCCACGCCGGACCCGCACTACGTGAAGAAGTACTACTTCCCCGTGCGGGAGCTGGAGCGGGAGCTCGCCTTCGACATGAAGGGCGAGGACGTGATCGTCTTCCTGCACATCCAGAAGACCGGCGGCACCACCTTCGGCCGCCACCTGGTGCAAAACGTGCGGCTGGAGGTGCCCTGCGACTGCCGGCCCGGGCAGAAGAAGTGCACCTGCTACCGGCCCAACCGCCGGGAGACCTGGCTCTTCTCCCGCTTCTCCACCGGCTGGAGCTGCGGGCTGCACGCCGACTGGACCGAGCTCACCAACTGCGTGCCCGGAGTGCTGGACCGCCGGGAGAGCGCCGCCGCCAAGACGCCCAGGTACCGGCCCGAGCCCCCCGGCCGCCCCGAACCCTCGCCCGGCCGAGCCCTCCCGCCGTGCGGCCCCGGCGCTGTGCCCGGTGCCCGCTACCGCCGGGCTGTGCCCCCACCTGCCCCCAGCCCTTCCTCAGCCGGCTCACCTGTCCTCCCCTCCCGGCCTCCAGGCTGTGCCCTGCGCCTTCCCTCTGCCTTCCCAGCCAAACACGCTGCTCTGTGCCTCCCACGTACCTCGTACACTGCACCCTCAGCACATGTTGTGCTGCTCTGGCAGCCTGCGTGGAGCAAGCTTATGTATTTGTGCCACTTAGTTTTTCCTAAACACATAGTCTTTATCTCAGACCT
This sequence comes from Pampusana beccarii, assembly GCA_013399365.1. Lineage (NCBI taxonomy): Eukaryota > Metazoa > Chordata > Aves > Columbiformes > Columbidae > Pampusana > Pampusana beccarii. Next base: position 1,943,614 of record VWYH01007506.1, read on the forward strand.
CACTTGCCACCTTTTCGTACCCATTGCACCATGCCCTAGTCTGAAGCTTGCCTTTGGAACCAGCCTTTGGAACCAGCCTTTGCCCTAACCCATGCCCCGTTTTTCTCCAGCTGAAATTGTTCTCCAGCGCAACTGAGCAGAGGCACACCAGACCACCAGTCCTCTTGCTGACCCCTTTGTTTTGCCCCCCTAGTCTGCCTGATAATTTTTTGCACGTTGCAGAAAATATCCCTGAAACACCTTTTTTGTGTCTTCCTTGCTGCTTATCTCGATGGGAGACCTGAGGTGAATTCTTTTGGGGAAGGATCCAGCTTGTACATGTTCCTTCTGTCTCCCTCATCTGTGCACCAAGAGGGAGGGAGAGCCATCCCAAAGCACTCCTCAGTGCATCCCCGTTCAACAGCCGGAGGATTTCTGCTTTCTTATCCCATTATTTCTCTACCTTGGTCTCTTTATCAATTATAAGCTTCAGAGGAATTCCCTGTTTGAAGTACTCTGGTGAAGACAGTGGCTTATATTAAGATCTCCGAAGATTATGTTCTTTTAACTTAATATACTTTTTTGTCTTTCATTTCAGAAGACTTTTTTTTTAATTGATCGCTAGTTTTTAACACTGCACACACCTTCCTTGACATATCAGTGTTTTTATTATGATACTTTGTAATGTTTGCTTTAAAGTTTCATTCTTAAAGGTGTTCAAGATCTTCTGCTAATATTTGGTTATGCCATATGCTTTATTTAAATGCATATTCTTAATACCATACATAATCCCTTTAGTGAAAAGTGACCTTTAAGAAACTGTGGTTTAGCATCATAATTGTTTTTTCTCTGCATTTTTTGAAAGCGTTTTTGTCGTCGTTGTTTTTCATTGGAGCTGTGTGTGATTGCTGGGGTTCTTTATTGTTTCTGTCATGATTGCTGCTGTTTTCAACCCATTTCAGTGTTAGTCATCCAAGTGCTGTGCTCAGATTGCTGTCTTGCTGCCTGACCCAGGAGCAGCAAACTGAAGCCTGTATCTGAAGAGCTGAGTACTGAGGCTTTCTTATGGTCTCTTATTAATAAGGTTCTTGCAAACAGTAGAATATCCTCAGCCCATCTGGTTGCTGTTGGGATTTTAGTAAAGTGTTGTAAGGAAAAATGCACCAAGTTCAAACCTGATTTAAAAAAGGAAACAAAAATTTACCTGTTCTGTGAACCTTGGCGCTTGGCGAGCAAACCATTAACCTTCTATAAAGACCTGTGTAGCTTTATGAATTGTCTCAGTGCCTTGTGTGCTTCCATTGACAATTTCATAGTAAAATCTTCTAGGTGTTCAGAACTGAACTGGCTCATCGTACTTAAGCAGTTGTTTATGTGTAGGTACCTGAGAACAGGGCACTTCAGGTCGTGAAGTAGCAATTAAATTCCTTACTGCAACTCATAGGAAGTTTGGAACCAGAAGCCTATTGCCTCATCTCAAATGCTTGTAAATAAGATTTACTTAGTAATTTTTTTTGGAACATCAGAAACTATATGCTTCTTAGCTGTCTTGATTTTTGGACGTGCAGGAAGGCTAATTAATCTTGTCCCATTTCCTCACATCTCTGCGTATCCAGAAATAGTTCTGCTTGACGCGGTCTTTTTACTTCCCTGAAATCTAAACTGGAACTTGGTTTTCAGCTGTGTGAGAGCTGTGATGTGGAAGTTTTAGATAACCTCAGGTTTATCGCCTTGGTCTGTTAAACAGAAACCAGAATTTACTGTTCGTTGTATCCTGGGCATGGTTTTGGTGCAATGAACAGCTGCTGATTATTTTAATAATAGTGTCCTAGAATACTGTTCTGTTGTAGTGCAGGCCAGCTTACTAGGGACCTTCTCCAAACTATTATTTGTGTCATGTCTAAGGAAGTTGGTAATTAGAGACAGGCAATGCTTGTTTAAAACTAAAACTGGATGGATTTTCTTTGTTCGAAAAAGGATAGTCTTGTATTAGTCTGTTACACTAAGAGCAATGTAACTTTATTCTCCATTGTGAACGTCAGATCTTTTATGTTGAAACAGGACATGTTTTTACATAAGGTATATGCTAGAGAGGCTACTGTTTTATAATGGAACTGAACTATGAAAACATTGATTTTTCTCTTTTAAAAGAAAAAGAGCAGCAAGCCACCATTCCGGCAGGGTTCACTCAGATTCTAATATTATCCACCCTGGGTTTTGGAGTACAGTCTTCAAATTCAGCTTTTAAAGCTAATGTACTGGCCTCCGCATCTACTACTAAATGCAAAGTTCAAACCTTTGTTCTTCCAACTATATGTTTATCTCCCAAAACAAAACAGCTGACTTGTGATAACAAATAAATCTGCCTTCTAGTGAATGTTGGAAAGCATGAAGGTCATTCAGTATTGCCCACATGTACAAATCATGAGCTTAAAGCTGTTAACTTTGTAAGGAATGCAGTTTTATCACTGCACAGTGCCCTATTGCACTACATTCCATAACCTGTGCATGGTACATAAATTTACAATGCAATTGCTCCTTTTATTGTTCTGCTGTTCTGTGTTAGACTTAATGATTAGGAGCCCTGGATTGCCAAAGACTGCATTTTTTTTCTTCTTTGTTTCTTTCTTTCTTTGGCATTGATATAGCAGGCAGTTAGAGATGGGTGTTTTAGCTCGAATAGGTTAGCACTCTTTAAAAAAAAAAAAGTCAGAACAAACTACTGGTTTTCATCCCCTTCTCCCCTTCCCAGCCCTTCCCCACTGGTGACTTTCCCTGTTTTGTATTCAAAAGACTTCTGGACAAGCACTTCTTGAAGCAAATGTTATGTTTTATACACAGCCAGTGAAAGAGAGTGATTTGTTTGGGGGCTGTAAAACTTGGGACTTGAGGAACTCTGAAGCTGGCTGTGTTTATCGGTCACTTAGCTGCAGTTCTCGTCATGGCTTTGGGAGAGGGCACATTGCAAGATTTTGGGGATGGGGGCCTATTCATTCCTTGTACTGTTAGGCATCAATAACTGCTGGAAAAGACTTCTGTCTTTAAAAAAAAAAGCTTGTATTAGGATGTGTGCTTGGAGTCATCATGATGATATTTCCCAAAGAGGAGGCTAAGTAGTTTCTGTGAACTACTCCCTTAAATTGTCTCACCTAAAACTGCAAGAAATCTAATCTCTTCAGTGGATTCTGAAATAAAAAGGCAAACTTTTCTGTCAGCTGGGTTCTGTAGTTTGACTTCCAGAATTAGAACATTCTGTGAAGTGATCTGCTAGTAACTTGTCTGTCTCCTCTGTTAGAGGGTGGAGTGAAAGCCCTTTGAGGGGTGCGCGGTTTCCCCGTTACCCCCAGAGGAAAGGCGATTCCCTGCCCTTCTGGCTGCGGCTTTCCTCCGTGCTCCCCAGAGCAGGGCAGAGCCAGGTGTCTGGAGTTGTCCTTGTAGGACGCTTCGCGCGCGAGCTTGACCCAGATGTAATGTGCTGCAGGAACAATAAACCAAATAAATTACGCCGAAAGAATTCTGTGTGCTTCCTCTCCCACCTCAAAACCAAACCAAACCAAAAAAACGACAAACTCAAAATTAAAAGACAACCTAGGGTTTGTTGCTATCTTGCTGGTTTCTTCTGTCTCATGAAAACAAGAGCATCCAAGCTGGCGTTTTCCTGAAGACCCGTTATTCCCGTGGAGAGGACTTTATGGCATACAGCTCCTTTAAACACTCATGTAGTGCCAGCTGCCTGTTGCTGTGGAGAACGCGTGTGCTCGGTGCAGTGTAGGATGGGCACTGCTGGTCTGTGCTCCCCCAGCTCAGGTGCGTGCCCTGCCTTCTGCTGTTCTCTTTCAAGCACCAGCTAGATTTTTGTTTTAACTTTTTTCAATGAGCCACCTCAAGACACTAGCCTGGGCTTGGCCTTGTGTGCTTCTGTGCTAGTCTGTCATAGAAGCTTGGTTTCTGATTTCACCTATGGACAAAAAAAAAAGCCAAAAGTATTTATTTGTAATTTTAAAAGAAGTGTACGCTTTCAATTTCAATGTTTTCTCGAGATTTCATATGCTTCAGAAATAAGAAAATTGTAATCCATATACTTCTGTGTAAGAAATCTATGGCAGGCTAGTAAAACCTCCTGTTAAATAGATCGGTCATAGTTTTAGAATCTCTCTGATAAGCTATTTAGAACTTACGTTTTGCGTTGTGTTTTATTTTTTAAAAGAAACAATTAACAGGGCTCAGCAGTTTGTTGGTTTGATTTTTCTGAAGTGTGAACTTTTCACAGCTTCCAACCGCATATCTGTCCCTTTGCAGGGATCTGTGCTTGATGAGGTTTTTATAATATGTGTGCTTAGGAACTGCAGAGATGCGCTGTCAGGAGACCAACTGACTGAGAATGAAAGGCTTTACCAGATCAGTTCTATATTATTAGTACTTTTAAAAAGCTTAAGCGTATAATTCCTTGTGGATCTGTGTGTGCTGTGTGTTGGGAAATACCTGTCCACAGGGAGCAAAGGGCATTTTTTCCACTCACCAGTTCAACTCGGACTGGTTTCTCTTAAGGACGGGTGAGGAAGTATCAATATAAACTTATTTTCAGTAGCCTGATGCCTGTCTCCAGCCCTTAGCCTGTGGGGTTTTTTAAAGCCTGGTAGTCTGATAGGAAACCTCTTGTGTACCCAGTTGTGCTCACTCATAAAACCAGGTTGGTCTTTCAGAGCCGAACAATTCCGAAGGGCCCAGGTACTTTCATAGTAAAAATCTTTAAATTTCATATAGTAACTAAAAGTAGCTGAAAATTGGAACTCCTGAAATAGCTGCCTTAAGTTTGAGGTACCGTGTTTATCTGAGCTTAAGACTTTTGGTTAGTACAACAGGTTTAATTACTCTTTCTATTTTTTTTTGTTTTGTTTTGTTGGCAAAGCGAAAGGATGTGTCCTTAGATATGTCCCTGCTTGCGTGTATACTTATACTAACCTGATTTTGCGTAACTATGCATTTGGCTGTTTTTCATTAATCTTTAAACAGAAGTTGCGTCATGACACTGTAATTTTGTTTTTCTGCTTAGAAGTTTGCAAACACTTTAACCAGACCTCAGATTTTGCCTTTTTGCCCTTATCCTTTCCTGCGCCAATATGCTATTCTGAGTAAAACCTTTGATAGCGCCTTTTTTTTAACCAATAATTCAGAAACTGTTACGTTAAAAGAGCTGCCTTGGTTTTTGTTAATAACTGAACCATGTGCCTTGATATCTACTCCCAGTGTAAGGACAGTCTTTAAGGAGCGGTCACTGCAGAGGCACAGCTGATGTATTCGACTACGCTAGCGCATGCAAAGTTTTTGAGGCTGGTTACTTAGTGAATTACGGTTTGTAATATTTTGTGTGAAACATCTTGGCCAAACTGATGCCATGCTCTGTTTTCAAGGCTCTGCTTAGCGGCCCTGTGCTGGCAGTTTGAAATGCCAGAGACCCTGTTCTCTGTCACTCGGTGAGCAACTTTAGCGTGCATATACCTCTTCCAAATTTGTGATGTTGAGCAAAGCCACCTTGTGAACTTAATGTCGCCTCTTGAAAGCAATCTGTGATTTAAGAAAATTGTTGTGATTTAAGAAAATTGGAGTTTGTTAGTGCCATAGAGGCTTTTGATGGAAAGTAACGAGTGATCTGCAAGTGTGTGAGGTTGCTGTCGCGGGGTGGCAGAGCTGCAGGCCTCCCTGCAGTGACGGGCTGGGTGTGCTGAGGCCTCTAACCTGCAGGAGCCTGGTGAAGGTCTTCAGCTGGATATGAGGATGTGAACTGGAAGAGGTCATATTACCTCTTAAGAAAGCACTGCTAGAGGAGATTATGTTATAACTTGAGGATTATTACTGTGCTGCCTTCCCTCTGGGCCATCTGTTTCTTCTAGGAGGGAAGAAGAGATTAGCCTCCTCTCGTGGCCTCTTCCTTCATTGATTTGCACAGTTAGAATTAATGGATTTGTTGAGCAGAAGCTTTTGGCTGCCTGTTGTAGAAATTGGAGGAGTATGACCTGGGCCCTGTTTTTTAGAAAGTCATTCAGGGTATGCAGGCCTGGAGTTATTTAAGAAAACTCCTTTGTGAGTTCGTTTCATAGGTGACACTGATGTGCCTTATCCGAGTCCTATTTGTACACGATGCCCACGTTCCTGGTTCTCACTGAAGTCCTAGATGAGTCCTTGCCAATGTGTTCCTAACCCAGACGTTGGTCACAACAGCGGCAAGCAGAGCCACAAAAGAACCATGATAGAGGTTAGTCAAAGGGGTTGTGCCCGTGGTATCCTAGTTACTTTGACTTGGAAGAGTGACTGTGCGACTAGAACACACCTGATATTGAATTCAGTCAGGAATATCTGACTTATCAAGTGTTTCACACATGTTCTAAATGTCCCTACTGTACATCCTGCTGTCTTTACAGGTTATGGCTTTTGTACATCTCAGAAGTGGGGAAGCAGCATGGACAATTGCCTTCAGTCAGTCATAGAACTAAGGTCACCTCTTTGTGTCACTTTATTTTAAGCTTCCAGTTATTTGGCAGCAACTTTACCGAATTTGTGATAGCATTGCTTTAAATCAGTAATATTTTGTTGGTGAACACTTGGACTTGTGTTTGCTTTAGAAAGCCAAAGTGGCATAGTCTAACTCCACAAAGTTTATCTTTGTTTATGCTTGTATTTCTAGGAAATATTAGAGCAGAGAGAAACTTTCCATTATTGACTGAAATTGTGCTTTGTCAAGCAAGGATGAAGCATGGTCTTTAATTCCTAATAATCACAATTGTAATAGCTGCCAAGTCAAGATATTTTGATGGAGTCTTGCTTGCTGTGGATGGAAGGGTATGATACTTAATCATCAGAAGCAAATGTCTTCCTGAACAAAGATGTTGGCGATAGTGTGTTTAAAGGGTATCTGAAGCACAGGAGGAACACAGAGCTGAAGTACGCTATTAAATTCTCTTGTTTCTGAAATGGTGGTTCAGCTTAAAATAAGTTGTAAAAATTCTCGACATTTCCTAAAGGAATTAAAGTAGAATTGACAAGGAAAAAATAACCACTAGCATAGATTCAAGGCGACACAGTTTCTGTAATCGCTGTTTGATGTATTTTTGTTCACCCTTCTATTTCCGTAACGGAACAGTCTGCTGAAAATCCGGCCTGAGAATCTCTCTGAAGAGGCCTTTGGAGATTATTGCCACGAAGACACAAAGAGCCTTAAACACCCCTGTACTGTAGCATGTCAAGTTTCAGATCTGAAGAGGAGGCTTCAGATAGTCTGGTGTGCTCCTGCCAAGGGAGGAGCTGTTTACCAGCACATGGCTGGAGCCTGAGCTGTCTCCTGGCTGGAAAAAGTGTTTTCAGGAAAGGTCCATGCAGAGAGAGGTCGTCAAACAGAAAGCACATCATGTGCTTAGTAGGGTTTAGTCGTTTCTACTTGGATTAAATGGCATACGTCTGTTCTCACCTCTGTGCTTGTCCTCAGAGTATGATATGCTATACTGAATGCTGCTTCATCCCCACAGGCTGCTGGGTAGAGCTAAGGATGTGAAATTCTCCGGGGCATTTCTGTTCCGAGGAGGCGTCCAGAAAGGATTAAGAGATGTCTCTTGTTCACCTACAACCGTAACCTGAATTTCTTAGCAGCACAAATTGTATAGCTCTGTCACCTGTGTATTTCAAAGCTTCTTACAAAGTATATAGTAAATAGCACCTGGTGTTATGTTAATTTACAACCTAAAACAACTCTGAAGTTGTCTGTCTTACATCTGGCTTTGACCATAAATCTCAGACTTAGGTGTTAATGTACAGACCTCTCCTGCCCAGTGACTTTGTCTCTTTCAGAAGCGACTGGTTTCTTAGCATGTTATTACTCCTTTGCTCCACACTTCCCTTCCTTCCACCCTGTTAATGGTAAATTCTACATAATAGCTCACCTATGTTTTTATAGAGGAAATATTTCACCATTTCCTGCCAATTTAAACAAGAAACAGTGATTTTCAATTAACTTTTTATGGTCCAACTCTGTGTTTTGCTTCATAACTAATCTCCAGCCTATTAAGCAGAGATTCTTTGATTACACCTCACTGCAGACTGAAATATTGTAATTCTTTTTATGGCGCTCTTCTATATGAGGGGGAGACCTCTGAGCTTCCCGAGCTGCCTTTGGGTTTTCGTTTTTAAAATACACCGAATTTCCTTTTTGGTTAATCTTGAAGTACTAATATGACAATTTAAGATTTTCTGGCCAAATACCATTGCTTAGAGTTTCAAAATGCTTGGTGACTTTTCATTGTCTAATTTCAGATTTGTTGAAAGGGGCCCAGTTTCTGGGTAAGTGCTAAAGAAGTAGAAGTATTGCCTTCTAAAAGCTTATTCCACATATTGGAGTCGCTCTACATTTTAGCCTTAGTTCCTGTGTTAATTAGACATATGCAGGTATAAGATACTTGGTTACAGGGAAATAATCAGTGACTTTAGGGAAAAGATTTTTTGAAGAACATGCATTGTTTTGGTTTTTTTTAAATCTTAAACAGCTTAAAGGAAAAAGCTTTTTTTTGCGTTTTTCCTCTCGGGTCTCTCAGAAAATTTAGATGTCCAAACAAATACTGTAAAAATATAACTTGACTTTTTTGTTTAAACTAACGTCTCTTGCTGCCGTGACCCCCTTGCTCTCAGTAAAGATTTTAGTTAGGATACCTGTGACCCTATATCAAAGTGTTGGGAAAAAAATCAATGCCTCCTAGCTAAGACAAACAGCAGCAAGATGCTGACTCGACGGTTTGCTGACAGGTGATGCTTTCCTAGCGGAGATGGGGAAAGAACAAGGAGCACAAGAATCACAGAGTATAATCATAATCACTCAACCGTCTCTTCTGTTAACATGCCTTAAATTGGAAAAGACAGGATTACCTTCTTCTGTTCTTTGCCTCTTTTTCTTGCCACCCGTACCTTTTTTTTAGGTGTTTGAAAGAGAAAAGGCAGATGTGACTTGGGTAGTTCTGCAAGGAGGAAGATTGAACAGATTTATCCTGGCTGCTGAGGTGAGTACAGTAGGGGTCATTTAGATGAAAACCCGCATGAAGGGAAACACTTCATCCATGGTGTGTGGTACAGGGAAGCTGGTACGTGTGCACAGGAGCCCTTTCGGATAAGGAAATGCCATAGAATCTTTTCTAGGTGGACAAAACTGGAACTTTTGTTCCAAGCATCTGAGTGGAGTTTCCATCGCTGATTATACTGTTGTGTTTGGTGTTTTTATTTGCAACACTTTTAAAATACATGATCTTGAGCCTTTTTTTGCCCGGAAGTTTTCCTTTGATTTATTTGGCCAGGTTGGTCGTACTCTAGCACTGTGAACCCCACATGTTCCAAAATAGGAAAAGAAAATCTATGTGTCTGTTTTCAAATGCTTGTTGTGTCTTGAGATTTTTATTTGGAGTTTCTTAGTGAGGCATTGCTGTATCAGGATGAGCCTCTTAACACTACTCAGAAAAGGTTGTTTTCATGACTTTTTACTAAACTGGATGTTTATGCAGCCATATGTAGCAAACACGTGTATTACAGAAACTCAAAATTAGCAAATTACTGTTTTCAACAGTTACACTTTAATAGCCAGCTACCAGTTTTCACCCTCGAGTGTTCAGAAGTCAGTCAGGCTCCAAGCAGACAAGTGCACTAGCAGTTTATATGAGAGCGTAATTCTCTTTTTTCAAGAAAATGCCAACTCTAAATGTTGAAATGGTAAAACAAAAATCACCAAATGTTACATGGGTTTTGATTTAAAAAAAAAAACCCTGTCATTGACTGTCTCTAGTAAGAGAGGGCTAGCTGTAGGTGATCTCTTACTTGTAACTTGAGTATGTCAAGAAGGGACTGAAAAACAGCTGCCCCAATGCTGTTAGTATGAGCTCGGGGTTGGTCCAGTGTCATGAGAACCGATGTGGCTCCTACCGAAAAGGGAGTATCAGGAGGTTATTCAATGGCAGGAGGGGTTGTACTTGTGGTTGTGAAAGGAGCATCTGAGGTTTGCGATAGAAGAAAAATGAGATAATCAGTCCACGCCTGAGGATGAGGAAGAAAAAAGAAACCACGCATACCTTGTATTGACTAGGATTTTCAGGTATTAGGTGGTTTGTTAGTTACCAATAAAGCTTTTTGTTAAATAACTACAAAGTCTTTGATCTTAGTGAAGGCATAGTTTGAATTTCTTAACTTTGCCTTGGGAGTTCTGTAGGATTTGATGTTGAAACTGTGTGTAGTTGTTTAAAGGAATAATATTGCACTGTGACATGCAGGAAAAATACTTGAGAAGTCTAGTGTGAATAAATACAGTATGTGAGACAACTAGTTTAGTAAATATTAAAGGCATTTGTCTCTGGCTTCTAAAACATATTTAGATCTTTAACTGCCAACTGCTAAGAATATATTTTTGTAATATGATTTAGGCAACTCCTTGGAAGAATAATTTGGCAACTTCTGTATAACTTTTAAACTTTTTCCACAGTGTGTTAGCTGCCTTGAGACAACTGAAAAGGTTGTGGCTTTGCCTTCAGCTACTCTGAAGGTTTTCCATGCTGTGACACACTACTTAGAGCAGCTGTGATGTAGCGGTGCATTAAAGAAGAGAGGTTTCTTTCCCTGAAAGCCCAATCAAAGCCCAAAGGAGGTCTCAAAACTCAAGATTAGTGCTTTGAAACGGGTTAACTTTTAGTGGCTGTGATGTAGAAGTTTTACACAGCCCTTTCAGTTTTCTCAGTTTGGGACGCAGGTTCCCGCGTGCCGAGCCAGCGGCACGGGGAGCGAGTGGATCCGACCGGCCCAACACGGTGTTGCAGGAGGGAGAAGAACCGCATCTCCTCGGGCTTTGCTGTCCTGGAGTGTCCTGGTTGCTCAGGCCGGATCACTTTCACAGGCCTGTCAGTCAGATGTTTGTACCCATCAGGTCTTCCTTGAACTTCTTTTTCTCAGAAACGTAACTGAGGGTTCCTCTGGGTTCTGCTTATGCCAGTGGTTCTTAGTTCCTGGGAAGAAATATTCCCAGAGTTTGCTGAAATGTTTCCGCGGTGCTGATGGCAGTAGCTATCAGCAGGAGGAATACACTTGTTTTGCCTGAACCTTTGCAATTCATTGATGAAAAGTTTTCTTTACCCTAGTAGGATTTTCCCAACTGGAAAGCGGTAGGAAATTGTTCATCCCATTTCCATCCCAGCAAAAGGCCCAGCCAGGGGTGTGGAAGTTGTGTATTACAAAATCTGGGTTCTTGGCCGTGTTCTGAGGTACTTCAGGGAGCTGGCAGAAACTGTTGTTAGCCCGGCCGTCTGTCCCAGCTTGCTCGGGCAAGTTTTTATGTTTGTTTGACAGTGCTAAGTCTGGGTTATGCACACTATTTGCACAGCCAGCTTTCATGTTGCTGAACTTGTAAGGGGATACCTGCATGTGGGGGGAGTGCTGGGTTCTGTAACTGTTCAGCACAGGTTTTATATTCCCCCCCCGAATGTTTGAGCTTTCAGGTGCAGGGGTCACTTCTGTCGTGGTGCCGGGATGAACCACGTGTTGTTCTCCAGCCCCTGTCACCAAAGCCCTTAGGAGGTCTTCTCCTTGGGGACTGGCCCAGGACAGCAGCATGCGAAGGAAGCAGTGCCAGCAGCAAACTCTTGTGGTGCATAAAAAGGCGAGATTCTTGTTGTAACTGGATGTCAGTTGGTATCTGTGAACAGCCCAGGCATCATCTCTAAAAGGCAGCAGAGAGCTTTGTCTACTTGTCATATCCAGGGAGAGTGTTACCTGCCACCTGACCTGGAGTATTTTAACAGTAGTTATTTTTTATTGTGTTATCTGTTGTATGTATCACCTTGGAGATCTTTTGAAATAGGTTGCCTGCAAAAAAAAAAAAAAAGAGAAGAAATGTTTGTATCTCATTAGTTTCCCAGTCTTGAAACCACGGATGACAAAGCTGTTACCTAGCAAAGGCATGTCAGGGCTGTTGTTCCTAAAGAACATATACATGGGATGTGTATGTGTGTGTACTCTGTTTCTTCACATTCCTCTACGGTATAACTGGTAATCCCCATGCCATGCTGAGCTGGGATATCATGTGTTCTTTCTATAAATGCAGAAACAGAGGCAAAGGTTAAACTGCTTGCCATGGGATATGCCAGGGCACCAAATCTAGGATTACAATGTGTGCACGTCGGGTGCTTGCACTAGCAGGTTGTGCCTGGCCACAGGAGGGTTGTACAGCACGGTCTGTCCTGTCTCGGGATCCGCTGAAGGAATGAGCTTGGATGGCACTACGCGGTAAGGTAACTGCAAGGAGGTTTCCTGTCACTCTGACAGGCGCTATAAATAAAGAGCTTCTAAATCAGTTTTCTAAATATCCTGAAACAAATGCAGAAGTAAATCTTATTGCAGACTGTCCACAGTATGGCTGCTTCCATTTGGAAATAACTCCCCCCCAAGACTTGCTCTTAAAAAGCCTTCTTGATGAGAGCGGTTTCTCTGTGCTTTAGCTGGTGGTGGAGGGGGAGGACTTGAGACTTGAGGTGTAGTTGGACTGTAATAATAATATAAATCACGATAGGAAGGGTGCAGCTGCAATTTATGAAACTTGTTGGGGGATCAGTAGTTTCTCCTGTCTAGTGCGTGGGTCGTGGTTGGCTATGAAAAAGCTCAGGTTGTCAGTGTAACACCCAGTTGGAAATCTTGCAAAGTTGAAGGATGGATTCTTTGAACATTTGGGACATGTGGGATGCTTGGTCTGCCAAATACTTCAGGCAGGATGAATCCACCCCTTTCCTAACTAGGATATTTCCTGACTTCTGAAGTTATTTGGGGGGTTGTTGTGAAAAGTCTGTTTTCTGGATTGAAGCCCAGCCAATCCCAAATCTGGAAATAACTGCTCGTGAGAATAAAAAGAACAGTTATATTTGTCAACTATACTATTGTGGGTAATCAAGATTTAGAGACTCTAGTGTAGAAGGCATCTGAGAACTGCTTTTTCTTATGGAAGTCAGTAGAATTACTTATATACCAAGGAATTTATATGGCTCTTTAGTTCTTCTTTTCATGGGAATGTGTGTTTGTGTTGAGATGGTTGTGAAAGTTTAAACCAATCCAAGTTAAAACAGATGCAATAAACTCAAGCAGGATGCTATATGTGTGTGAACCATGACATCTTGAATTATTCTGAAAATAGTTTTATGATCTGTGCAAAAAAGCCCCTGGTATAGATCGGCACCAGAGCTAGTGAATTCCAAAGGTGTCAGCTATCAAGTTCTTGGATACTTCAGGATTTACTGTGTAGTGCATAGTGCTGTAATATCCCTGTCTCGAAAAGAAAAACTCTTCGATGGGAAGTGGTCTCTCTGGGGTCACTGGGGAGAGGATACGAGGGGGAAGTGACTGGGCGTTAACAGCTTCCCACAGGACAAAGCACAAACAGGCCTCCCTTCCACCAAATCCGGTTACGAGGCGTGAGTAGGAACTCTGAGTCTTAGTGGATTTCTGCAATTAAGAATACAGGCCTTGTGCTCCAGAAAATAATTAAGCAAGTGTTTATAGTGGTGAGGGAACTCAGAGTAGAAGCTGGTTATACCAATTCATTCTGGTTATTGGCCTTTCTTACCCCTTCCTATTTATAACTAATTAATATGTGACTAACAGCTAAAGCTAGAATTACACTACATGTCACATATTTTTTTTTACCCTGCTTGATGATGCAAGTAGAAACAGAGGCCTAGATATTTAAGCTCCCTTTAGACTCTATAAAAGCTCACGTGCTTCTAAGCCGTGCTTTTAAATCACACCTCCAAGGCTGTATGGGAAGCTACAGGCAAACTTTGATAAATCCATTCTTCAATCTGTTCAGCACCCAGCTGGTGGTGTCACAGGAGAGGGAGGAGGAGTCTGAGAATGGTATTTGTAAGTGCTCTACTTGGTTACAGATGGAGGTGGGACCAGTGCCTTGAGGTCATGTAAGGAGATATCTGGAGCTTTTTGCCCCCAGGTCACTAGATCAATGCAGAATATACTTAATGTTTTAAAAGCTCATATCCATCTGGTCGGTACTTTCAACGCTGCTCTTAGGTGACAGATGTCCTCTCTACAAACAGAACTGTCTACATGACACTAAATAGACCCTTATTTCTTTTGCAGTCTTAGTTGAGCATGTAAGATTGAATTAAATGGAGGAACTGAGCTACATGAATGGCCAAGTCATTAATGATGTGAGGCTTCCTCTGATTTCATCAGCGAGCCTCTGTCATGCCAGAGTGCTCTTCTGCTCTTTGTAAGTAGAGCAGTGGTGGTAGAATGGGACGCAGGTACACAGTACATCACTGATGCTGGAACATACCTAGAGCAGTGTCAAAACTGCAATCCTGGCCTCCATGAATCGTTTCACTTCAGTTCTGTGATACAACAACATCCAAAGTCATATCCAAGTGTTTTTTGGACACAGGGACCAAAGATGTTTAACTTCAACTTACTCAGGTTAGAAAACTTGCCTCAAAGGCACATAGAACGGGACCAGGAGAAACTCAGCATTTGAAATGAGACTTTTGGACATAGTCACAGCGGGAGTCACTCAGTAGCTTGGGCAGGTACTGAGGGCTCTTATTTTTCTTTTGTGTTTTAATGGTGCTATACAGCTCTGAAGAAGTTTTTATAAAGACAGCGAATTGTAGGCTAGCCCAGGAGACAGGACCGGCTTTTCCATGTCAACTGGTAGGAATACATAAAGAGACACTGCATTGGGATCAGAAATAAACATGGATCTGGGCATCAGACATGGGGTTCAGCTTTCTCAATATTCATATAGCTTTGGTTCCTGTTTGTACCTGATTAGAGTTCCCGTTGTTCGGGAGAAGGGAGGTGTCAGCCTTGGTGGTGGTGGGTAAGCTGCTTCACATCTGCTGTGCAACAAAAACGTGCCCACAGGTTTCATGGCATAAGTGGCTTGCTATAGATTTACGTGATAACACACCTTCAAATATTACAATATAAAACCTATTGTGTTTGGATGGAGAGGAGCTACAGCACTACAGCTGGTAGCCTGCCTGTGAGGGGAGGGTTGGTGAACGTCTATGTCATGTGCTTGAGACAAAATATTTGCTGTTTCTTTTGCTTGCCACAGTCTTTACCAGAGATAGGAACCATGCCATCAGTGTCAAGAGATCGGGTACAAATGTCACACAGCCTCCAAGCGTTAACTGTGTCATTCACACACTGGAGCAAACATCCTTTTTATTTTTTCCTTGTAACCACCTGGTGCCACCTCCCTTTCCCTCTTCATCTCTAGTCCTCTATATCAGAGAAAAGCAAAAGTTAAACACAGGCACTCAGCTCACTCTCAAGCTGAGAGGGATGGAATTGGTTCATTTGGCTGGAAGCCACAGAACCAAGCGAACCTGTCATAGGACTCTTAGGCACTTACGCAAAAAGTCTGGGTTTAGTTTCAACGAGTTAGTAATGAAATTCAAGCAGGGATAGCAGTTGCGGTTCAGGGTCTCAGGAGGGGTCCACTGAAGGACTTTGTTTCCAGCTCTGGGAGCCCTTGCGGCCACGGGCGAGCTCGGTGCTGGGAGATGGGGTGTTGTGCTGAGGAGCGATGCTGTGGGACTGGTCTCACCTGGAGTGGGCGAAAGGGGATTCGTGTCTGACAGAAAAAGGGCTTGGGCTGCTCATGCAGACTTGTAGCTCAGAGCAGCTGGTTTCACTGGCAACAAGGCACTGTGATGCAATAATCTGTGTCTGGCCTTGTGTGGCAACACTACTTGGGTTATGTGCTGCTTCCCATTGCGTCCTGGTAGAAGAGGAAGGCGGCAAGAGGACACTGGAAGGTACCCTAGTTCACTCCATTTGCCTTCAGGCTTTTCTGGCTTGGTTTTGCGTGGCTTCCGTGAGGTTGCGCTGTTATTCAATTAATTTGTGGAGTGCAGTCTCGGGTTGTTTCCTGGGTTTGATGAATCCACATGCAACTTTTTGTTTCCATGAACAGAGAGATGTAGGAGATTTATATTGTGGGAAGCTTGGATGGGCACCACGTGTATGCCAAAGGTTCCAAAAAAGCAGATTTGGAGCAATGGCTTTGAAGAAAAACCTTCTCGTCATTAGTTGATCTTTATGAGAGTTGCTGTACGTGACCAGGCCCCTGCCCAATTTCTAAGCTTTTTAGCCCTGTCGTTTTATGGTGTATAGGCATAAAGTTTAGTGTGATAAGGTTCAGCAGCTCTGATACGTATTTACCCATGCAATCAGTCCTCAGCAAGAAACAACCAAGGTGTCCTTCAGATTCAGGACTTTGGTTTTCTATTCATTGGCTTTTTCAATAAAGACAGGGTAATACTGTCAGTAGCAAGGAAGTTTCCAGCTTTTTTTAGTTTAATTGAGGAATTTGAAGGGGTGGAGTTGAAGAGCATGTTTTATTCTTTTGTCTCCTTTTCGTCTCCTTCAGAGAACAGATGTTGGAGTTATGTGGATGTCATTCCAGTGCTAAACAGTTGCCTTCACTTAAGCAGCAGCATTACTGCAAAAAAAGAAAAAAAAAAAAAAAGACAAGTTTTATGCCATGCCACGAAGCACATATGAATTACTGCAGAATGTTGACTTGCATTTCTGAATTTTGGCAGGAAATGAGGCAGGAAATGCTTTATTAGAAACCTTGTCCAAAGAATCTGTAATAGCACAATTTAATTACGTTGGCAAGGGGCTCTGGAAAGGTGCTCGAGCTTCCATCCAGCGGTGACAGCATATCTATATGTCTTGCCAATTGTTGCCTCTTGCCCCGCGCACTGACATTTCAAGAGAACAGTGAGTGTTTGCTGAATGTGAGCATGGAGGTGGAAACAAAACAGAGCAACGTTTTGAGCTCCAGCGCAGCGCGCTCTGACGTGCAGCACACACCGCCTGTTCCGCAGGGATTTGTGTGTTCTGGGGAGCGTACTGGGCTAAACTGTAATTAAGCATTTGCAACACGAATCGTGGTGCCCACTGTATGGTCCGTTTATCTGTATAGATAGGAGTGTAATGACTCATATCGTTCTGAAGCTTTTCTGCATGCTCTCCTCTGTGAACAGTTCAAACTGTGTACAGAAGGCGTCACCAGTGCTGGGATAACATCCTCATTTTTCTGCTGAACTCTCTCCTGGTGTCAGTCGTCCTTTCAGAACCCAAGGGCACAAACTGCTTCAAAGGTACCTCAAACTAAATTGGCAGGAATCTCGTAAATTTGAGTCTGGTCCTGGCTACTCCTCAGTTCTAAACGTTTATCTCTATTGTAGCTAGGCTGTTAACATGAAGTGCAGACCTGGGATTTAGTTTGAGTAAGTGCCATTTGAACCTTACATATAAACAACTACAAATAAACCTGCCACACTAAACAGATATCAGACATGTAATTCCTTCTGAGGTATTTAGATGCCTTGATATCTTTTCTGCAGGTAAGCTGACAGTCGAGAATTGAGAGTTGTTGCCCCGTTTTCTCTTGAAGGTTATTTCTCTCCTTACCTGTGTTACATGATTTCATTTTTCAGTGCTACTCTCCTACTTTCAAGTGTGTCTCTTGCTGTACTGGTTGTAACTTCGCCTTTAACAAGAGGTCATTCTGCAGGACAGCCCTGTAGAGCAGACCTGATCCCACTGCTGCTTCTCCCGTTAGACATGAGTTAAGGTCCTCAGAGCTGACCTAAGCCAGTCGTGGTCTAAAGATGCAGACTTGCTAAGACTATTAAGGATAAGTATCTGACAGTGAATTACAAGTTCCCACATCTTCCTTTTGCACTATAGTAAATTGTCATGGAACAGCCCAAGTCTGTAATGTTCAATTCTTGCCACCCTTCAACCTGGAGTGACTGCGTGCAGACTGTTGGCAGTGGTCACAGGTCACTGCTAATTCCTGAGCTGTGCCCAAATTTTGTTTGTGAGATCGTTGACTGGCCTGGACCAAAGTCACACCAAGGACCAGCAACTAAATAGTGGAACGTTCTTCGGGTGGCGTAACTGAAGAGTGTAGTTTTTTTCCCCCTCTTCCTCCTTGCTTTGTAGTTGTCCATCGTCTGCAGCGCATATTTAAGGGATTTAGAACAGAAAAGCCAAGCCATGTTATCTTCTCTGTATCCCACACTGCCACGCGGCTGTCCCATACCTGACTGGGGATCTGCAGAGGGGCCGGTCAATGGGGAAGCAACCATCTGTTGGAAACGGGAGACGAGTCACTGAAGTGGAAGCTATGATTAGTATCGCCTCTCTTCTTCTGGCTCTACCTCTCCTTAGAAGGGAAATTAAAAGATTGTAGCAGTTATAGAAAACTCTCAGAGTGGGATTTGGGGTTTGATTGTAGAGAAAGTAAATGCAGCACAAAGGGGCAAAGTTAGCACTAGCTTCTGCAGTCCAGCACCATTTCTGGGGTTTGGGAATGAATTTATTTTCCCTGACTTTGAATGACTCCTTGCTGCTTCTCTTTAATTCAGGTAAAGGAGAGGCACACCGGGCCTCCTCCATGTCTGAATCACGAAGAAACTGAGCAGTCTTGATATTTTTTGTAGAACAGCACAGCGATACCGTCTTCAAGTAAAATGATAATAGGCAGGGGAACCCAAGATGATGGCAGAGTTGCTTGATCACCACTTCTTCCCCCTTAACTCTCCGGCAACTCTCTTCTTCCTCTGCTGAAATGTCTTTGATTTTAGAACAGGGAAGGAGGAACCGGGAAGTTGTTTGCAAGTGTTCGGACTGTTTGCAACACTCAAGAATAAGAAGCTGGCCTGGAACACTTGGTGTCCTGCTCTGTGGGCAGCATCTGTGTGGTGGGATCGGAGTCCTCAGTGGAGCTCAGGCCCCCAAGGCAGCTCACAAACACCAAGTGACCCCGTACCTTGTGCCAGGCGGTAGAATGTCCCTTCCTGACCCATCCTTGGGCCTCTCAGGAGGCACAAACAAATATCACATTGTTACCTCTGCCTTTTTCTCACTGTTTTAATACCTGTATTTCGATACTTGTTTTGGGATTAACTTTTATTTTATGCAAGCCTGTCCAAGCAGCACTGGTGCATTGGTAACAGAAGAGCTGCTCCTCTCACAAGGGTTTTAGTGAGGCACAGTGCAGTGTGTGTGAGAATTGCAAACATTTTAAATGCGTTCTGTGTCTGCTTGGATTTCCTTGAGACACTGGCATTTACAGAGTGGGTGTGATTCAGCTTCACCTTTAACTTGGCCGAAGTTAGATGTGTTTTAGCTGAAGCCGGTAATGTAACCTTGCAGCTAATAAGGAAAAAATAGGAGTCGCTATAAAAGGAGTCAATTTTTCTAGGACACTCGGATCACTCTAAATTCCATTTGTCCCAGTGCAGGTTTCATGGAGTTCAGTTCTGGAGCCATCCCTTTCTGCCCCTCTAGTTTAGGAGGCAATGGGGAGCGTATCTGCCTGGCACCATGGAGCAGCACAGCTGGTACCTGCCTCCTTACTGATTTTTTCCAAAGCTGTGCATAACAAAATATTTTATAACATCCAGTGATGAGTGCAAGTACACAGTAAAAATCCACTACATTTATTTATATTTCTAAGTCATAAAAAGAAAAAGAGGCACATTATATGCTATGCATATATATAACATATATAAAATTGTGTTTAAATGGGAAACGAGCAGCTTTCCTCATCTTTCCTAGTGTATTATGGCCGAAGACCAAAGGTCCTGAAACAAGCAAGGAGGGGGCAGGAGGACAAGCTTTCCTAACAGAAGCAGCAATGTTTGGTGCCTGCAGATACATCTTGTTTTAAATCTGATCTATTCATTTGTTGTCAGTGGAACAAAATGATCATATCACCCTTGGCTAATACTTTGATAACCAAATGAGTGAATATATGCAGACTTTGAAATGAGCCACAACATCTACAAGTTGAGAGAATAGAAGCAGGGAGCCTGATTCAAGTCTTGAACAGCCTATACAGGAGCTGATCCAAACAAGGAGCGCTTTGGTGGGATACACCTGAGAGCTGTAAGCTACATCTGGGAGACAGTGAAACCTGTGGATGTTTTCACCTTCTGTATGGTCTAGTGGGGAACTTTTCATGGTACTTGTAGGTAGAAGCTGCTGTTTGTCTGTCTGGGGGGCACGTGTTTTCCAAGCCTGCATCAGTGACAGCTTTTTGAACAGTCAGTGGCTCTGTTTTTAACAGTGCCTTTGCCTCAGTTTATTACAAACTCTGTGCTTCCTTTCTCCATCTATCAAAACAAGGTGATGGTGAGCAAAAGGAGCGTTATTGTTATTATTTCCTACCTCGTTTCGAAAGCCTGAGTGGAGGATTGTTGCTCTCGGAGGGCACCAGGGCTGCAGGCTGGGTCCTGCTCTGCGGCTCCGTACCACAGAGCTCCGCTTGCTTTCCAAGCCAAGCTCCCGGAGGCTTCGCTGCTCCTTTGTGATACGGGATTTTGTTCCTGAAGATGAACAAAAGGCATCCTGCCTATCAGAAATGGAACTCGTGTCTCAAAGCGTTTATGACAATATATAGATTGTTAAATGAGGTCACAGTAATCTTTCTGTTGTGTGATACAACAAATAGGGTATTGTGGAGAATAGTAGTGACAAAGGCCCAGACAGATCTTTAATTTTAAAGAGATTAAGTTTGGGCCTATTTCACTTTTCTAAGCTTTGCATACAATATTAAAAATTAATGTGTTTCATCTTGGTTTCTTAAGAAGTACACAATTCTAATGTAGAGAAATAAATTGTTAGAACTAAGAAGTACCATTTTGTAATGGCAAAAAAGTGGCAATTTCTTGAAAAGAGACAGAAGAGGGACTGTTGCTTAGTGAGCACTTTTTCCAAGTTTAACAATTAGGAATAGTGGCTTAAAATTCTCTTAAACTTTTCCTATCCTTACTTTTCTGTGGCATTCTAGAGTATTTGCACATTGGAAACAGATACATTAGTAATGAGTTGCAAGGAATAATTTGACTTTTATTTTTACTACATTTTCCTTGCTATTCATAGCACATCATAACATACGCAGTTTAACTTGGTGATATGTTTTTAGGCAGAATCACTACTGAGAATAGGCTTGGACTTACACCACTGAAATCACGGTGAGCTCGTGTTTTTTCCTCCCTTGGAAGACCGCAGAATATCTCACAGGGCCAAGCCCTTAATAATTGAAAATCCTGGCTACGTAAGTCAATTTTTTTTTTTTTTCTTGCTTTACTTTCCTTTTTGCTCTCTGACATTGCCACTTCTTATTGTCTGTTCTATCTTTTGTCAATCAATTCGATACATGAAAGTGTGAAGTTCCACTTATGCAGAATACTCTGAAGGGAACAGGACCCATGTCTTCCTTCCCTGCTCCAGTAAAGCCCTCGGTTAACCCTTGGGGTTTTCAACAGGTGCCCTCAAAGCACTAAGTAATGCTAATAGGAGAGGCTGGGAGCTCTTCTCTGGAAGGGCGAGATAAATAGCTCACAGGTGACTCTTATTTTCCTGCTGCATCTTCCCTACAGGTTGTTGTTCTTAAGTCATTTGATTTCCTGTAGCTAAAAGGTCAAGGAGAAAGGTGCTCTGTAGCTTTTTGAGTTGAGTTCCTGGAGTGCTGTGGGGAGAACAGGTAGGCACTGTGTCCTTTTTTAATTACCTCACTGATTTCACTGTCTTCGTACAAAAAGTGTTTGAGCCGCAGCTGAGTTGCTGGTGGATTCGTAAAGGCAACTTGGTTTTATTTTGCTTAATTTTGCTGGCCAGACAGATGCATTAGCTGGTAGGAGAGAGTAGAGTTGGTGTTGTTTAAAGTCAAACTTCTGTGCAATTTGGTGATCTTGGCACTATATGTCCTATGAAAGTCTTTGTGCTTCATATTGTTGAATGGTCCTTTAAAGATCTGCTTTATGGGTCGATATAATACATAAAATTCAGCAATGGTCAGTGTAAGGCAATGGAGTACAGACTGTGAACTGTTAATGTGGTCCTTTTGAAGTAAGAGTTTTAACAATGTAATATGGGATGAGTGGGATTAAGAAGTGGGAGGAGGTCGGGGGAAAAAACCTGGCAGAGAAAATGAAGTAACTGAAAGTGGATACCTTGCAGGTCACCAGCAAAAGTTGGTGTGTCTTCATCTGTCGTGACAGCTGCTCCTGTCTGATCTCCCCTCTGCACCGGTGCTTACTGGGGGACTCTTTGTATTGAAGTCACCCAATAATTCTAAAGCAAAGCATATTAAAGAAGTGGATGGAAGCGTCTGCGTGTATATATAGATGATTATATATATAGTCAGAATACTTATATCTGTGGTTATTTCCAAGGGAGTTGGGTAGGAAAAGTGCAATGAGAGAGGAAAAGGAAGCAGTTAAGGGAGATGTTATTTATTCCCCACTGATTTACTACCTAAAAAACTGCAAAATGTGAATATGCCGTACAGCTGCATTAGGGAAGAAAGCCTCAGTGATTCATTTTGTTTGTTTTAACTGAACAGTAATAGGAGAAACAACTTATTATCTTAATAGGCTAGTTCGACATTGTGTATAGCAAACTCTTTACCGCTGCCATTGTTTCCTCACCCCCCAGAGTTACAAAACCGGAGACTTTTACATCTGTGAAACGCTGGCAGTCACTGTTTCAAGTGTTTTCACGTTGGTATATGAAAAATTAGAAGCATTTAACAATTCTTGTAAGTATGGTTTTGAGAGCGTGCTGCAAATGTCACGCTTGGAGTCTTAGTTGGGTTGTGTCCGGGGTCCACACGTCCGACATGGCCGGTGTCGCCTCTGAGATGCGCTGGGCAACGGCAGAGGAGCAGGACGTGATGAGGTCTTGAGAGGTCTGGTTTGTAGCCTCAGAGCCTGTCCCCCAGGCAGAAGGCAGCCAGAGCATGTTATTTAGTTGACCGTGTCCTTTTCTGTGCTGAAACCATGTGCAGAGGAAGTGGAAATTTCATGTTTGTTTTTTCTCTTTTCAGTGCTTGGCTGTTGTGTCAGCTTCCTTTCAAAGCTGTTTGCATGGAAAGCTGTGTGATAAAATCGCCGCTGTTTGTGTGGATTTTTGTGGATTCTCCTGTTGGTTATTGTGGCACTGTTGGGTGTTTCATATAGTTAAGTTTTTTATAGTTATAAAATGATTTTTTTCTTTTAATGGACTTTAAAATAATTGCATGTAAGGTCAATGAGCAGAAGTGACCAGATATTTGGGGTTAGAGCTAAGTCAGGAATAGAGCCTTGGTTTGCTCAGTATTAGGTGCAGAT
Source organism: Pampusana beccarii (assembly GCA_013399365.1). Lineage (NCBI taxonomy): Eukaryota > Metazoa > Chordata > Aves > Columbiformes > Columbidae > Pampusana > Pampusana beccarii. The sequence goes on from VWYH01007506.1 coordinate 1,966,809, forward strand.
TCTCTAAAGAAAAAAAAAAAGAGGTCTAAAATTAAACCACATAACAAAAAATATAGTTGAAAAAGACACTATGATCTTCTCTTTCTGGCAGTTACTCTGAAGTGAAATGTAAGAGATGGTGGGATTTACTGGCAAATCAAAATAGAAAGGAGTGTTATTGCAATTGTCAGTACCTTTTGGAAGGTGTTGGTGTTTGTCAGAAATCCTGCCTGTGGAGAGTTGGGTTTTGGTGCTGGTATTGGCTGCCGTGAGGTCTGCAACTACACTGCTTTCGCAGTCACTTTCGGTTACTCTTGCAGCAGTAAACGTTCTATATGAAGTTTTCAGGTTAAAAGCAGTCTGGAAAAATAGAAATATAGCTACAGGGATGCACTCTGCTTCTGTTTCTACAGAAAAAAATAACTATAGTGGAGACTCATAAATCAAAGGAAAAGGAAACATGCCTTGTGTATGTTGAGTCAGTTATGTGGCCTGAGCCTGTCTATCAAATATAACGCAATTCCTATTTCTGCTGAAATGATTGTATTTTGCTTCACAAAGGAGCACAGAAATGCCATGAACTGTAAATACATGGGAATTCTGTGATTGCAAAAAAAAAAAAAATTACTAGTGCAGAACAAGCTGAACTTCATCATATTCTTTTAATGCAAGGAGAATAACGTCATGGAACTTGGCAGACACTAGCTGTGGCATTTTTCTGGCATTTGATATGCTACCCAGTAATAACCCAGTTGTAGGAGATAAAAACGGTGGCTGTAGGAGGAGATGATAGCAAAGGATAGATGTCATGATGATAGCAGAGGACTGTTGTCAGTCTTGGTTTGGGGCAAAAAAAGCTGTGAAAGAAAAGGAAAAGTCTTTGTAGTGTCTTTGTCATCTTGGGATGGGAACTGAAAAGCAAAACTGGGTGGGATGATAGGTTGCTGAAGCACAGTAAAATGGCTGAGACTGGCACCTCTTTGCAAAGTTATTAATACTGACAGCCACTTTTCTAAAGAAAAGAAGGCTTCTGTGATTCCAGAGATTATGAAAGAGAAGATAACTTTGTTATTTTAGCCCAAGGTTTAACAAAACCCCATCAATGCGCTGTTTTTCTTGTTACCTTCAGCAGATGATATAAGCCAGTTTGTAGACATGAGCTGGTAGACTTGTTTGAACAAGACAGTATGCATTTTTACTGGTGTTATTCAGCATTATAAATGTTTTCCAAGGCTCAGACAGATTTATATTAATTTTTCATGCATGGTACTTTCTTTTTGACTGTCCTGAAATGGATGCACTTCATATATAGAAATGTCTTTATAGCCTTGCAAATATCTGAGCTAACATGCTGATTTTGGATGCACAAGCTGCCTGTGTAAAGAACCACAGAACTGTTTTGGTTGGAAAAGACAATTAGGATCATGGAGTCCCACTGTTAACCTGGCCCTGCCAATGCACTTTACTTCGGGAGGGCTGCATCAGTTACTTTCCTGTGTGGAAACACTGGGATTTTCCAGTGGTGCAATAACCGATCATAACAAAATAGCAACCAGCCAGTAGCAAGTTCACCTTGTTCTTTCAGCCTCCAAGGAAGTGTGGTTCATCCTCTATAACTACATAACTGCAGAAGATTTGGAGGGGTGGGTAGAAAAGACAGGAATCTAAGCACCCATGTGGCTTAACATTTTCTGTACCGTGAGTGGTTTCCTAAATGTAATAAAAACTGAGCAGCTGCTGAAGAAAGTGTGATCTCCGCTGTAGAACCTGCTCTTGTGCCCTGTTCCTGTGCGTGTCTCAGTGCAAACAGAAATGAGTCCTGGCTAAGTTTTGGGTTATATTAAAATATTGCAGTGAAACTGAATATGACGTGCCCAATTGTATAGCTGGTTTGGGTTTTTTTTTAACATCCAGTTTCACTAACAAAGCAATGTACTATTTCAGAGACTTCATCGCAAAATCTTTGGTTTTGAAAAGTTCAGCAGGTTTGCCGGTAAAAGCTTATTAAAAAAAGTGTGTGTGAATAGCTGTGGAGGCAAAGAGTGTCTTTTGACTTGAATTGTTCAAGTGCTGTAAGCTAATATAACTTTAACCTTCTCTCATTACTGTTTTTGCATGTTTATGAGCACTGGAAGGCAAGAATCTTATAGTCACAGATTTGCAGAATGTAGCTCAGACCATCTGCAAAACTGCTTTAAATACCAGGCTGGAGTCTCTTGATGCGTTCAGAGCCCAGGCTTTGTTTACAGAGAGTTAGAAGTTGCAAGTTCTACAACTGAAGTGTCCCCTTCAACCGCAAATCTTGATGCTGTGCTGGACCCAGTTAACGCAGGGAGGCAACAGGTGCTGGCTGAGCAGTGGGCTGGTTTTTCCAGAGGAGGAGTTGGGCTCCTGCCTTTGCCAAAAAAGAAGAAATGAGGGGAGATGTGCGTGCCATAGTGAACCAAGGTGCTGATCGTAGTCATGACACCTTGCTCTCTGGTTTGTGTTTTCACAGCAGTAAATTCATTGTGTTGCTTCCTTGCTGGGATGCATGCACATTTCTTAGCTAGCTGTCTCTTACATAGTATGAATGTTATTTTTCAGGTGGAACCTGCTTGTTGTTACCATGGGTGTTCTCCTCTGCAAATATAATGGGACCCCAGCTGTCGTTTCTCTTCTTTCACCAGTCATGTAAAACCCGGTGGTCAGTGCTGAAACTCTCAGTTACAGAGTGCTTGTTCTCTCAGCTCTGTCGTATGTTGGAAATGAAGGGAGTAGAGAAGCAGGAGACCTCTTACTGCAGGGCAGCGTCCAGTTCACCGTACGTATCTTTTTGAAATGAGTATTGGACCCTTAGACCTGTCATCTGCAGGGTTTTGGCTGAAGTTGGAGGAAGGGCAAAAAATAATCAGCCTAAGTAGAAATGCAAACAGGCCGTCATGGTTTTAATCACAGAGTCGTGTGGGAACCATAAATCAGGGAGACGGCTCACAGGGTGGCTGCAGGAAGCACAGATGGGTGGAAAGGTTAGACTTTGCTTTAAAGGTACTTCAGCTGCTCACTGACCCTGCACATGCTAAATTTTTGCATGGTGAGCATGATGAATAGAAAACAAGATTATACAGAAAGAAATCAGCATTATGTAGGTTTTTTTCGTGCACCCTTCCAACTGCATTTTCTATACTCTGAAATATGTATGCATCTTTTAACCGCATACAGTAACGAAACACTACAGCCTTCTGATTGCATGAGCAGTGTGTGTGGACACAGGTGCTCCTCTGTTCCTATTTCTTTCCCTTTCTGCCCCTCAGGAATGAAAAAAGTTATAATATGCTAGAGATCTTTTCCCAGAAAAGAAACCAATGGAGTTTGGCGAGACAGTACATCACCATAAAGTAGCTTTTTTGTTCGTGTAGATACAGCTGAGATATCTCTTAAGCTCTTATTTGGGCAAGCAAGGACAAAATTTGAAAGCTCGTTGTGTTTCTGGATGTGTTGCCTCAGACACAGCTCAGATACTAGAACCACAACCAGGAGAGTTTAGTAGTCAAGGAGCTTATGACAAAAATGTTTCTATTTCAGACAACTTCAGTGCTCACAAACATATATATACATTTTTAATGTTCTATCAGTTATTTTAATCATAGATATTCATTTTCCTTAAAAACCTTTTCTCCTTCATGCTTTGATGACCCTTTCTTAAGGCTTACAGTGATCTTTACCTGTCCTTGTAGAGTAATCCAAAATTGACCTACTGCTGTAATAGCACCTGGGGATTGAAGATTTCTAGGACTTCTTTTCTGTTCTATTTTAATTTTGCAAAGCCTTGGGCTTCTGACACAAGCCTTACATCTTAAAAAATGTCCTTATTTTTAATACAATGTAGTGCTCAACTCGAGACACCTTTGGCCTGGTTTTGGGAAGCTCCCAAGCTTCCAGCAGATGCATTGCAAGCAATGCATGTGCAGAGATGTCAGGTTTTCAGTTTCATTATCTAGAACTTCCTGAATGTTTTCTTTAAATTTTCTGTCTCGCATTCCGGTTTTACAAATGGTATCGGTAATACCAGTGCTGTCCTGTACTTCATGGTTCTCAGCGTAAGCTTTGTGAACTTTTTTCTATCTCTGCACAAGGGTAGCACTTCGTTATGCTTTTGACACGGAAAAATATTGTAGCCAACAGTTTCATTTTTCACGGGTAGCTGATTTGGTTATGTCACTTGTAAAACAGAACCAGGTGTCAGTGCAGAGCTCTGCCTCCAGGTTAGAAATCGGTTTGAGATCAATCAGTGCCACTCAAGTCCTGCACATTGAGAGTGTTCCCTTTCCAAAAAGAGGTGCCTTCTCCACCCTTGTCGCTGTCCACCCAGTCGTTTCTATAAAATCTAGTTGTAAGTGTCACCAGATCAGTCTCCTTTGTCAGCTTCTAGTCTTGTAACACCCCAAGGTTCAAGGGTTTTTTCCAGAATCAGAACACGAGCGTGAAGCTCCCTCAACTCTGTATAATGCGCCTTGAGCAATGAGAGATTCTGGACAATGTTCTCACCCCGTGTACCAAATTTGGGTGTCTCTGCCTTGGTCCAACAGCTGAAAAGCTGAGGGACAGAGGTGTGCAAGAGAGATCTGTCTTGCTCATGTATGCAGAAACAGTGTCGAAGAGGACTTGAAGAGGTTTAAGTGAGCATTATGGACTTAAATCAGCCCTGTAGGGCAAGAGTGAGGACCAGGATCTGTGCAAGTCCACTGGGAGCTGAGGGGTAAATTGCACCAGGTAACGACAGTATTGAAGAATGAGACTTCAGTCCTGAAAACCTTAATATGTCTCCTTTGTTTTAACTATCTGTCTTGTCCTGTGATACAGTCACTCGTCTGCAGACTCAAGGTTTAAATTTTGAGGGGCAAACTAATGCAGTGGAAGTTTGTTGATCAGCAGTTGCAGCAGGAGGATTATACTCTAGCGATAGCAGGGCTGGTGTTGCAGAGTTCCTTCCGTCTTCTCATTATGTTTGCTGGGTTAACAGTCTGTAAATGATACTTGGATAAAGGGTTTTTTTCTTTTTTTTTTTTTTTTTTTTTTAAGGCTCTTTCATTTGCTGTCTTTCTTGTTTGAGGGCTCTGCCTTATTGCTGGTAGGTGATCTGTTAATATTCTGGAAAGTGGAGTTTTTTGAAAAGGATTGATGCCTTCAACACTAGAAAAAATTCCTTTGCATTAGTCCATTTTAACAGCCAAGGCAATTTTCCACATGGTGGCTTTATGGAAATGGGTTGCAGCTCTTGCCAACCATGACCAGAACATTACAGGAAATGTATTTTCATGGAAGATTTGCTGCAATTGCCAACTGGAGAAAGGGAGGGGGACAGGGGTTTGTTCTGTTAATGGACAACTGCGTGCCATGATGTGAATCCCTTCTGTTAAATTAAATTGGTTTGCACTTTCCACTGTTGCTTGTTCCATGCTGAAAGAAACAGTCACTGGTATGCCATTTCCCTCTGTAAGGACCCAAGGGTGTTGGCGTCGCATGACACCTTATGCTGAAATGGGGTGAACAACAAACACGTTTAGGTATCTGACTGAGATAATTGAACCGGTACGAACAATTGGAATATTACCATGGAGCAGCTTTGTCAGAACCAGAACTAATAGAAATTGGCTTTGCAGCCTGAGTGCTTATAGGTGGTGGTGTCTTACGTGATTTACACTGGTACTGAATGAGATTTTAAATCTGCAGATGTCAGCGCACAAGTATGACGTTAAGCATGTGAATGGTCTCTTTAAGTTAAAACTTCAGCATGAATGTTTGAAGGTGTGGGTGGGTTTTGGTGCACTAGGAGTGGATTTTTTTCCCTGGTAGCTACAGTTGAACGCTTGATGCTTTCCAAGTAGAAGCAGGAATGACATGTGGCCTTATTCGTATAAGAAAATGTTATCTATGCTGGGAATATATGATTGCTTGCAGGAAAAAGTACTGCTTGACTGATTCCCCTATGGTAAACATTTGAATTCCGGTAGGTCCATTATTAATTCCGTATGAGGTATTTTCCAGCTCTTACTACATACGTAGGAGATGAGAACAAAAGAGAAACGAAAAAGAGCAGAGGAGGAGCAGAGAACGCAGGTACCATCCCCTAAGCTAAACTCCTTGTTTCTGAGCGAGCAGCTGGGAGCCGCGGGGCAGGGATACCTCTGAAATACTCACTTAGGGACTTACTGCCTTATGTTTTCATTGAATTTTTCTGCAGCTTGATTTGAGTCTTTTCTTGTAAAGAGTTTAAAGCTGAACTCTCTAAGTTTGTACTGACCTTGACACTGGATAGGCAGCTCTGCTGAAATTGAGTTTCATAGAGATTTTACTTGAAATTGGCAAATGTCATTCCAAAAAAAAAGTGTATGAGGTAGGATTTGCTCTATAAGAGTTAGAGTTACGCCAAACTGGGGTGGGGGTGGTAAGCTCATGCAGATGGTAAAAATAGTGTTTGCAAAAATAGTTTTGGAGGGGTTGAGGTTTTTTTAGTGATGCATGGAATTTTCAGTGGTTGAGTTGGTTTTGCTTTGAATTTACTCTAGAAGAAATTTTTAATGTCTACTGTGTTATGTTTGCAATTACATGAGTAGGGAAAGAGGAAATGGTGAAGTAAGACAAATTTGATAAAATTATCCTGAACATACAATAGATGTATTTCTTGACAAGTTGCCAATCTATGCGTTAGAAAAATCTGTATTTTTGGTCTTTTAATTTCCCATTCCCAACAAGGAGGAATTGGTTTGGCTGGGTTTGCTTGCTGAGCAGAAAAACTTGAATGATCAATTGACATTCCACCTTTTGAGGAGGTACTGTTAGATACCAGGAGTATGTGCGGGGCGAATATAGTTTATATACTTCACGTGGCATATGATCTATTTAAAGTCTGTTTTTAATTTTGATCTTGTCAGCAGTATTACAATAGGCAACATTTCTGTACTGGCCCTTATTACTGCCTGTGTTCTGGACAAAGGTACCTGCAATGAACAACCTCCACCAAATGTGGTGCTTTGAAAACAGTGAGGAAGGGAAGTGAAGAGGAGGAAGAAAGTAAAAATATAACCTTAAGTCCCATCTTTACAGTAAATACAAACAAGGAGTGAGGCCTACACATGCGCCGTATGATTCCTGCTGTTTCTTTGCCTTTTTTTTATTGATGGGTAGCCGTTCATCTTAATATAGATAATTGAAGTCCAGGCTACCTGGTGGAAGACCTGGAGTTCAATAAAGCAGTCAAATGAGACACAGTGAAATAATGCGATCGTTTTACAAATCAACACTCCCATCAAGGACTGTTTCCACCTGACTGGAGCGGCTTCTGTGGTAGATTGGATATGACATGCCATCTCATATCCCAAAGACAGAATTATTAAACCAACGTACCGGGCATGAGTCCCTAACACAAGAGTCACCAGAGGATTGTTAAATATTCACTGGGACAGGAAGGAATGCAGGCTTTATGAAGAAAACCAAGCTCTCCCTTGCCAACTATTCAAAACTTGTTGATGAAAAATTACAGTTCAGCACATTTGTGCGTCACTGTGCACTTGGAGAGCCGTCTGTAGCTTGGTCCTTTTCGGAGTCCTGCCAGCAAGGCAGCTTCTGGAGGAGAAAGGGACTGCTCTGTGTAACTGGGTGAAACAATGGAATTCTTTGCCTGTTGGTAGATGGACATGGCGCTTAGGAAAAGTGGCTTTAATCGTTTGTGTGGTCAGTGCTCAGCCTTGAGTAACTCGGAGACAAATGAGCCACAGGCAGCTGGTGGCTGGTGCAGAGCGGTGAAACGCTAGGTTCCCAGTCAGTCAACAGGTTATTTAGTTGATGGATGAGTGTTAGTAGATATATGTGGGCATGGACGAATGTAGTAAGGCTTTCTGGGGAAGAAACAATACGTTTACAGTGCCTGTCTTAGGAATAAGCATTAGATGCTTGTATAGGAAATGACATTAAAAGCCAGATGGCAACTCAGAGGAGTTGAGAAAGGCAGGGTTAAAGCTTAAGAGTCCTCAAAGTCTTTGCCTTGGACATTACAGCATCTAAAAAATACAATATTTTAACTCCGTAGTTATCTGTAGGAGTGAATGCACACAACAGAAGCCATACAAGTGGGAGTAAATGACAGAGGGTCCATAGTTGATTTGTTTATTCATTGCAGTACTTCCAATGATGGAGCAGTCTGTCATTTTGCTTATGCAGGAAGTTTTCTCTTCAGCATCTGATTATCCCACTGACCTTTTTGTTAGGATTTTATTTTTTTCAGTCATGATAAAGACTGATGATGGACTCTGTGTCTTGAAATTTTCCGTGTTTTGTTGTCTTGACTTTTTCTTGTTAGCAGCTTTTCCCCCGGTTGGGTGTCTAGCTGCAAGCGCTGAATTAACATGTTTTGGTAGTTCACTTGCTGCCGTAGTTCTGCGATGAGTCTTCCTCACCGGGTTGGGAATGGCTTTCTCTTGGAAGTGAAAAACAGTAGGCTGAGGGCCAAGTTTTAGAAGTTGCTTCCTGGTTTTTATCAGTGCTTTACAAAGAGACTCGCATTTATAGGAGACCTGCATTGATCAAGAAAAATCCCACTGGCTCCTTGCCACTTAAATTATAAGAAATACTTCACCAAGCAGATGTTTTAGTTATGAAACAGCCAGCCCCTGTGATCAGTAACTGTTCTGAAAGGAATCCTGACCTCAAACACACCTCAAGTGGCTGCAAGAAGGAGCAATGGTCCTTGTGACTGGAGCAGAGTCTGCGTGCTGTTATTAACAGATGTGGCCGCTTTATTTTGAGCGTGTCCTTTTGGTGCCATTATGCAATTGCATTTGTTGGCAAGATTTCTTGCTGGGAAGGGTGTCTCAAGATGAGAAAACCTGTGAGGGTGATCTCTGAAATCGTGATCCATAAAAGCCTATTGTTTGCATTAGTGTTGTTCATTCTTTTTACACTCACAGAGTATCTGGAAAGAAGCAACTTTGTATCTTCTTGCAGTCTAAATGAAATCCTTTCCCTGTCTTGGATAAGGAGAAAGGTCCTGTGCTGCTAGAGGTGATTGGGTGGTAGTGGGAAAATGCATAGTCAGCCCCATCAGGTACTAAACAGAATTGAAAGCACAGAAGAATTTGTACCCTTCATCCCTATCTGATTCATTGCTTGATCACAGATAGTCCTGTCTGTTGTTAATGTAAAGAGAGAAATCTGCTTTTCTGAAGCAGCTGAGTGTCTTTGGAAGTTGAGTTTAAACAGGGCTATTTTACAGATCGGTTGGTTTTCTGCTTTCTCTTAGACACTTTGCTTACTGCATGTTTGTGTTTGCAGCTGAACAGCTGATGATTCGAAAGGAAAAAAGGATAAGAAACGAGAAAAAAAGGCTGTTTTCTCAGTTGCTGTGAATTGATGTAGATATCCTGTTGTTACCCAAAGTTATTCTCAATGCTGAGCTGAGGGCTCAGGGCTGAAGACTCTGAGCTGCCGTGTGGGGCAGGTGGGGTGCTGCCCTGCCACGTGCCCCGTACCTGCCGCTGACACAGGGAGACTGGGCACGGGTGAGCTGGCCACGCTGATCGTTTGAGTAGTTCTGTTAGTGACGCAGTCCTGCATCCTCTAAGTTAATAGGAAGCAGGAGCACTGCAGTGCACGGGATGGGAGGCTGTCTCCTGTCTTTCTTTTAACAGAAAGAAGCTTTTATTGTTATGTACCAAGAAAAGTTGTGTAAACGTATTGATTTTTGAGTGGTGTATGCTAGTAGAAACAAAAGAGTGAGAGTGCATCTTCTACCTGTACTTCTTGTTTGAGGCAGACAATTATTACAAGTCAGTGAAGCGGTGTTGGTAATTGACCCTGGAGTCAGGGTCGTACCTGAGTGGAAAGAAAAAAAAAATCCCAGCTTCTATTGCAGTACAAAATTAGTGCATTTAGTCTCTAGCAATCGGAAAGATGGAGGTCTGGTGCACATGAGAGTTGCGGAGGTGCTGATGAAGGGCAAGAGAGATTGACCATATTAAACTACCTCCTTTGCCCTTAACATCACTGTTAGGCTCTGGATTTCTGATCACAGATAGTTCTACCCAGGGCAATGCTGAGACCATTGAAATCAAAACTTGACAGTGAGATTTGGTATATAAGGTTATAAGCTAACTCCATTGAAAAATGCTTTCAGTACTACTGGAATAAGGCAGCGTGCAGCCTGGAAAGTGTGGAGGAGACTTCTGTGGTACATGGGTAAGATCTAGGGTGGTGATACCTGCAGTAAATAGAGGAATTTCATGGATATTCTACCAGAATTGGCCACCTTTCCTAAATGGAGTCGAAAGACACAGATGGATCATTCATCGTTTCTGCAAACAGCAAATGAAATAAAAAGCTTCATTGGGTTTTGTTTTCCTTCCTCTAGGCAGAAGCGGAATTGCAATTATACTTGGAATTTTTTTCATATTATTAGAAGGAGGAAAAAGGGCTGTTTCTTACTCCAGCATTACTGATTCAGGCATGAAAATGAAAATGTTTATTTACTTTCATTACAGAGGTTGAGCACATGATCCAATTTTATTACCATCGGTGGCAAAGCTCCTGTTGATTTCAATGAGAACTGGGTTGTCCTTTTGCTGGGAACCGGAGAGGCTGTGATCAGTTGGAGTTGTGACAATGAAAGGAGTGCTCAGAGCCAAGGGATTGAAAAACAACCCAGAAAAATGTGGAAAAACATATTACAAAAATACCCAGCTATCATATCTGTGGGTGTGGTAAGAATTTTAGGGGAAGTAAACAATGCAAGTGGACTCTGAAAACATGCAGTGATCAGTAGAAACCACCAGATCGTTGGAGAATTAATCCCTCAGGAAAGAAGTCTGTTTCAAAACCAATTATTTCAAAACAAATATAGCAAACATCATATAATTAACATTTTTTTAAGCATTAAATGAGAGGTGTGTGGATTTGGTATGGTAGAGTTTAATTTCTCTCTAGATAAGCTCTGTGGGTGTCCCAGCTTAGCAAGGCTGGGTGTCTGTATGCGTTCGCTGCACGATGGGGGAGGCAGGACCGTAGTGCAGTTGTTTCCAGATGTGCATTTCTCTCCAGATGTGCAGGAGGCCCCAGCGCTGGGACCCCCATCTGAGCAACCTCAGCCTGTGCTGCTCTGTGCTCGAAGCTCACTGGTTTGAACTGGGGTTAGTTATCGGAGGGCTTGCCTGTGCGGAGTAGGAAACCGAGAGTAACTACTGTGTTTGAAATGTGCTTCTCGTGCTGGCAGGCATGAAGCAGAGCTAATTCTGTTTGAGTTTTATGGTATCTGAGCCCAAGTTTATGTATTTTGCGTCTCTTCTGTTTGGTGAATAATCACTAAAACAAAAATAATCAGTCTGTGTCTTTTTTGTTTAAAAAAAAAGTCATTCTGAGCACCCTTGAAATAGAAGACATGACGATGTGTTCAAAAAGGAACACAAACGATTTTTTTTTAATTGTTAGTGCCTTGCTGTAAGCAGAAAGCTTTTAAATTTGAACAACAGGTTTAAAGTGATGAGAGGTGATTTCACTGTGCCCTTCACTCTAAAGCTTTGGATGCGTTTGCTTTCTCTTGCAATTAAACTTGAGCAGAGCAGTGATAATTCTCCAGTGGAGCTAGCTTCTCTTTCTTATCTGGCCTTTATATTTACAAAGCCAAACCTTTGGTACTGACTCCAGATTGGGTTAAGGCAGCGCTGGTTTTGTTTTGTGCGGACACCGAAGGATGGAAATGCGATAGCAAAGCCGTGAACAGGCAGCAGGTACCTGTCAGCACAGCTGCAGGGCTGGCTTGGGGGGCTCCTTGCACCCGGGGGCAGCTTCGTGGTCCCACAGCCCAGTTCAGTGGGACGGAGCCACCCTGGAACTTTCTTTTGCCTTGGAGCTGAAAACTTTCTGCTCTTCTGAGGAGGACAGAGAGAGGGAAACAACTGTTTGCCACACACAGATAATGAGCTGTGACATGGGAGTTGGTGGTTCTTGGAGAGCTGAGAGGAAACTCATTGATTGAAGTCCCAGCTCCACACCCTTGTTTTACTGTAAGAGCCAGAATCCCCTGGCTCCAGCAGCTGCTCTTCCTTTTCCTCGGGTGCAGCCAGGATTCATGTTGCTCGTTGTTACAGGCAGCTTTAAACTTGGTAATTCGGTGTGTGCGTGCTCATCCCGTGCAGGTGGGAGTGCAGCGGCCTCCTGCTTGTTCAGTGTTTGGAGGTGATGGAAAAGAGGATGAAGTAGATGTTGGCCAGAATGGGCAGAAGAATTGGTTTGGGTTGGTTTGGGTATTTTTACTTTTGGTGGGGTGTTTTGGTTGTTTTTGTTTCAACAAGGTGTACGTGTTCTGAAGAAATTGCATTTCACAGAGGGGAAATGTCATTATTGCCGATTTAAGGCTGGGTAGTTTATTTGATTGCCAGCCAAATGGCACATCCCTGTCTTTATATATATATTTATTCAGCTAGGTTAAACACCATGTAGTTTATACTGGTTTGAGGGAGGAGAAGGGGATTTGCCAGCAAACACTGAACTGACTCTGTTCCTGATCTTCCTTATCTCCAGTTGCTACAGGAATCCTAGTGCTGCAATTATTGCTCAGCTTCTTGGTCGTTTAAGTAGATTTGTACAGCTGCAGACAACCTACCGGACTGGGCTTTTGGGGTCTTAAAGATTTGCTTCTTACACTGTATTTCCTATTTTCAAATGAGTTAATGAACTTCTGGTGATTGAAGATCCGTTTCAATATTTGTGTGGGTGATTCAGGCTGAAGAGCTTTTTGTATTGTATCGACTGTTCTTTTTATTTAGTTTTGGTTATTGCCCTATCTATCTCACTATGAAGTGCAGCTGTTTGCAAGTTTTGATTCTTTCCGTGGCCATTTTTCCCCTCTACAGAGGAAGGTGTGTTTGTAAGACAGGAACAAATATGATGCTATTAAACCTCAAAGACAGAGAGTGGTGCAAGAAGAGGCAATGAAATTCTGACCAGCTGAAGGACTCGGTGTCTCTGTAATGCATCCTTGTGTGCTTTCCCCACCCTTGGCCAGATCTCTGCAGACCTTTCCCTAGACAAGGGGTGACCGTGGCTACATAGACTACAGAGTTCTCAGGCTGAGAAGTCATTCGGAATAAAACACACCAGTTACCATGGTAAGGTGTACCAAACCTGGGCTAATATATGGGGGGTTTTTTTAATCAGCTGCCTGTAAATTTTTGGTGCGGTTCTAGAAATCTGTTTCTGTTCCAAAGAAAATCTGATTTGAGGAATCTGGAAGCAAACCCTGCTTGGCCAAGAGTTGCCTTTGTTAGGCTTTTGTCTTGCAGCCCTGTCATTTCCCAGTTGATTGAAAGTGTTGGGAGAGGAGAAGGAGCTCTCTGTTCTTTACCTTCCGCTTAGAAAACAAGTATTTGCATTAATTTAATTCGCTTTTTCATTGGATTCTTCTCAAAAAAACCCCAGAACTCTAATGATCTGTCAGTGTTTCTGTAGCATCAGGAAAAAGTCATCCTGGACTGACATATTTAATTGAGTTGACAAAGCTGGAGAGATTTTGGGCCCCGTGCCACTCTGTGTCATGCTGGTGTAATTTTTAAAAAATGTGCATTCATGGAATCTATGGCTCTACCTGTAATGAATATTGGATTCTTTTCTTCATTCACTTTTTCCTGTTTAATTCTGTGTCCTCGCGTTGCTTTCAGTAAGGATGAGTCAGTATCAGGGTGGCTCAGTCTTCAGCATGCCAACGATAAGCAATTTCTACTGTGTCAAAGGTGAGACCATAAAAGCTGCAAAACATGCAAGTTCCGGACTGGCATTCAATATTCCTCCTCCTTTTCTGTACTTTTTCCACTGAGAGCCCATCAGGCGAGGGGACATGCTGTGGTCAGACACAGGCTGCGGCTACATCTGCGCCGTGAGCACAGCTGCTCAGTCCAAAGCTGAGCTGCCTTTGCGTCACACCTGGTTTTTGGTATCAGTAGTACCTCTGGTTGTCTGGCACAGAGTACCTGCATCTTCTCTAGCACCATGAATAGATTTTACAGCTCACACTCAGGTCTCTGCAGTCAGAATTAGGCTGTTACCAATTACCTCTGCTTTCAAGTTTACAGCTTTAGCTGCAGACCAAGTGACACTATATGTGTATATATATATATTCTTCAACTGACTTAGGTAGTTTCTTCTTGGTAGTTTGTTTTTATCCCATGCCATATCAACGCTATCTTGGTTGTACTTACGCACATGTTTGGGGCCAGAGTAAAACGATATTGCTGGAAGAAGCTGATTTAAATAGATGTTCTCTAATCCATATCACTTTGATTTTTACACAATGTCCTGCAAATGTCTGCCTCGATACAGCTCAAAAACCAAAGTACGATGTTGAAGCATGGATGAAATCTTGATTTTGTTGTTGTTGTTGGTTTTTTTCCCCCCTCATCCTATACCCAGTGGTTTCAGTTGCTGTAGAGTTGTTGTGTCCCAAGACCACTGACACAGCTGTTCATTGCAAAGCATCTCAAACCCAGGGTGCATCTTAAGGAGTTCTAACTTTCAGAACTGTTTGTGTAGACTTGGTTTTCTACGTAAAGCACTGAAATAATCATCATCATTGTATTCCAAAGCTGATATTCTGCAATTGTAAGATGATAAATTGTCTGAAACAAAAAAAAAAACAGGAAAACCCCCAAACCCACAAAAACAAACAAAAAACCCCGAACAAACAAACAAAAACCCAAACGTTTTGTGAAGGTATTTTTTCTGATGGCTCTGTAAAATGGTCTTCCACAGAGATTCTGTAGCATGAGAGCCATTAGTTTGTAGTTTAGTATTATAAATTCTGTGAATTTTGGCACGTAGAATTCTGCTTTAAGTGCTTTTATATCTTTTTTTTTTTTTTCCCCAGATTATTTTTGTTGGTAACCTGTATATAGTCTATTCAAATGCCTAATCCTTTGTTAAAGGAGACCTGGAAGGATCAATGATGCTGTAAAAGAATAATTAGCTATTTTTTCCCCATTACCCTGAATTGAATTTTCACTCTGTATCATATTGACTTTTAACAGTTTATTGAAAATGAGATTTGAGAAAGTCTGAGTCTCACCTGACAGGCTAGTCAGTCAATTGCTAATAGACCTGTGATGCTCCACAGCCACCAGCTAATAGATTTTCTATTGCTGTTCCATCCTTGTTGATCAGATAATCTGTTTCGGTGGTTGAGCTAAGGTGCGCACAAATGGCACTTCTCAGAGCATGAAGACCCTAAAATTTCCTTATATAAAGTTTCCATTCATTCCCACATTGCAATTTGCCTGCTTCTACCTGCTTTGCTTCCCCTTGCTCTTCCAGCTGTTTAAAACTGCTGCTTATTCAATCGAGAGATCCTGCAAGGTAGGGGCTGATGGTTCTGCCACCTTTATTCTCTTAACATCTGTGCAAGAGCTAGAAAGGAGAAAGCAGGAGCTTGTGTTGTCTTCTCTTTTGGGACAACCTTGTCACAACTCTGGCTGCATGCACCAGGCTCCTGGGGATCCCAGCTGCTCCTTGCTGCTTGGGGCACACAGGTGCAAAACCATTTCACGTGCTGCAGCTTCACTGGTGTCCAGGGTGACGGGAATATCCGCATACGAGTAAAACTTTTCTCTGTAAGGAAGCTGAAGTTTAGAGAGCTCCCTTAAAAGCCTGTAATCTGCCATGAAATTCATGAATATAAAAATGGACCATCACAGATGGACATTATTAACAAATGAGTTAATGCCAGCCAAGCATGAAAGGAAAGTAAAAACATAGTGGACTGTATTGTTTCTCTGTAAGAATTAGACTCTAAAAATAAGCCTTTGAGTTAATCTTGCATACTGCTGCACACTGTGGATCCATCCAGGAAACTACTCTTGAAGTTAAATCAGCATGAAAGATATAGCCAAAATACTGCATGGAGAAAGAAGTTTGTCTTTAAGAAGCATATCTGGGGTCTGTAGGTCCAATATGAGCAAGTGAAGATGCCCTGACAATTTTCATGTTCAAAAATTTTAGCTTATCAAAGGTGAGTTTCTGGGATGGGGATGTGGGCAGACACATGCAGCCTCTTCTGCCCTTCCCCCTCCCCCAGGGAATGAAATTTTTCAAAGTAATTGATTGATGTGTGGTCAAATTACTTATTCCTGAAAATAACAACAAATATTTTGAAGTCTAATTCCCAAGAAATGTATTTAAAAGAGGAAAAGTACCACATTTATGGTCAGTTTTCACTTCTTTACTGTAACTGTAGAAATCGTCTTCAAAGTATGCTACATTGTAGACAGGGAAGTTTTGAAGCAGTGACTTATGCAGCTTTGAATATAGAAATTATTTATTGAAATATAGTTGTGCAGTGAGCCTGAGTGTTAGAAACTCAGACTCTAAATGTGGTTTCACGTTGTTACCATATTTGTGTGACTGTGAGCCCTGAAAGTCAGGGCCTGTTAGACCTCTCAGGCCTTGGCCTAGTTGTGCAGTCTTTGCTGTGCAGTCTTCATTGCAATAATGATAATTTTTTTCCTCTGCCCTTGGTTTGAGTGGTGAACTTTTAAAGTGAAATGAAAATGGTGCTGATTTGGTTAAACTCTTTATTTCTATTTAACCTCAACACGTGAAATCTGGTGGTTTTATTTGCAGTTCTGAGCTTCAACCAGGTGGTGCTGTGAGGTTTTGGGTGAGAGCCACTCCACAGACAGTGTCTGCAATCAGAAGAGAGAGAAAATAGACTGATCCCAGTAGGTTTGCCTGGAGAAAGATGATTGATAAATGTAAAATAAGTAGCAAAACCTTCTGGGGATATGTGGGGGGGGAGGAAGAATTTTCTGGTTAAGGGATACTTAAAATAAGCTCAAAAATGCTTTTTCTCTCTTGAAGTTCTATGTTTCTGCTGGCTTAAACTCTAAGTGCATAATGAGACAAAGATCTTTAGCTGATAATGTCGTTCATCACAGTCTGTTATGCAGCCAGCCAAAACACTTAAATGGTACTGAAAGGTGAAGGACTGGACAACAGAAACCAGAAACTGCCCTGAAGGAATGACTCTGATTTCACAATTCCTTTTTTAACTCATTATCCTTTTTCAAAGTCGTAGTTTTCATGATATGCACTCTAGAAGTGGTGCTTTGCTGGGACGTTTAACCCCTTGAGAGCCTGCCCAGATACCCATGGGAAGGAGCACGTGGACTTTTTCACCCCTTTCAGTGAACCATCGTCCTCCTCCCTTGCAAAGCTCAGCCAGCCTGGTTGGTTTGCTCACTCACAGGACAGCCAAGTGGGAACAGCCATGCTTGATTTCCAAGAGCATAAAATAAGGCAGAGTAAAGGTAGGAGTTTGGTGTCTGCGCCTAAGCCTCCACTCGAGGGTTTTGGCCAGCGATGTCTCGTGAGAGGGGCAATTGGTCACCATGGGCCTCGTGGCCACAGAGAGCTGAGCCCTCCCCTCTGCCTCCATGGAGCCGAACTCCAGTGCTCATACTGGGTAGCGATGTAAAGAAAAACCAAAACCCTGTTTGGATTGCAGTTATCTGAACCGTGTCCTGGTGGGAAAGTGTACGTGTGTGTGTGTGGAATAAACAGGATTAGTGGTAACACTCTGCAGAAAGCCATCATGGAGCTAAAACCACCCAAGCTGTATGTGACTGGCTCAAAGGTGGGAAGAAAAGCTCCTCTTCCCCTTTGGGGGGCCAAGCACAACCTGCCCTTCTGTGGTTTGGCAATTTGTAACAGTCATTTTTGTGAGAGGATAATCCTAGGTTAAAAATAAAAGCTGGACGGAGTCCTGTGTTTTGTGATAGCGTTCCCAGCAGAGAACAAGTTTGTGAAAGAGAAACTGCATACACTGAACCCTTGTGTTTTTAATGTATTTTCATCAGACGCTTGTCTTGCTTGACTTGGTGATTGCTGAGCACCTTTGAATGCCTGGATGGTTTAATTTTTAGTTCATTTTGAAACGTACATCGAAGTGTCTTTTGTAGAACAACGCAGTATGGATTCTGACAACATCAAATGTTCTAATTAAAGAATACTGAAACTTAGTAAGAGATTCCCAAAGACAGTGCATGTTTGCAGTCTAGAAGTTGCTGTGATGATGCACTATGTCACACGAATACTTCCAGAAATGCCAAGTTACCCATTGTTCTTTCCATTTTCTCATTTTTCTCGTAGCCAGTGTCTTAGTGCCCACCTGGTTGTTTCTCTATTCAAAAAGCTAGATACTGTGAGGCTGACTGAAATTCCTGGCTTACCCTTCAGGAGCTTGATGTTTCAGAAACCCCGATGGGTTTCTAAGGAATTCTCATTGACAAAATCTGTCTGTGGCAAGCTTCCATAAAAAACAGTATGATAAAGGTAAACTGCAGAGGGAATATTCTCTGGATCTCTTTGGATGTTTCGAAATATCCTTGTAACAGTGAAACAGGGCAAGATTTATGTTCTCTAGACCACATGTGAGCAGATTCTGATGAAATCATCACTCTGCTTAAGGAAGGTTTAAAGAAGAGGTCGGTCAAGCTACCGCGGTGCTGGGAAGAGCAGAGCTGGGCAGGCACAGGCTGGGGAGCTCAGAGAGCCTTGGCTCTTGGGAGCCCGGGTTTGAGGTTTCATCTCTTGGGCTGGGAAACCAGGAAACTATTATTTCATTAATCATCTGTCCAAATAGGCCTGAGTATTATATGGACTCCATTGTTTATAGAAGGAAATTATCCATTTAATGAGTAATAGCAGAAAACGGGAGAGGGGAGAGAAACCCACTCCTGCATCCATTAAGACAAATTTCCTTGCAGAGAAAAGCCTTCCGCTTCCATAATGAGTTCCTCTGCAAACAGACATATACTAAGTGCCCTGCTGTGCTAGTGATGGAAGACAGGGCATATGTGTACTTTATATTAAAATAATTGTGCAGTAGGTGTAGAATATTAGATGCCACTTTGACATAAATGCATAGGCTTTGTAAAAATGTGGAGCAAGTTTAGCATTTAGCGAGTTAGCTCTAATTTCTTTAACTTTGGTAATTTGGTGAAAGGCCCCACAATGTGTAAAGAGTCCCTTTATTCCTGTGACGTTCTTCCTTCTGTTCCTGCTACCTATTTCTGTAACGTAATTATTTCTGAAATCTGTTAATACAAACCTAGTTATGAACATGCTAGGCCCTTAACAGTGTAAGGCAGCAAGATGTGAAAAAGCAAATATTTAAAGGGTTCTGTGTAACCTTCCAGGGGGAGGGAGTGTCAGGCTGTTTCTGAAAGTGGTGTTTGCTTGTGACAGTAGGTTTGCTGATTACTGTAATAGGAAAGGGCAACAGTGCTAAATGAATAGGCAAGAAGAAATCTTAGACCATAATGCAGCACTTTAGCTTTCATAAGACAAATTAGCTGTAGAAGAGGGAGACCACCTTTCTTAGACACAAGGTCACTAATTCAAATGGTAGATTGGAGCCGTTGCATTGGCTCCTACACATGCCTGGAAAATGTAAAGCCGAAGCAACCAATTAACACATCTGACTGTAGCTGATCAGGAAAAGATACCATTTACCTGCTGTTTGCATCTGTTATAGTTCCCTTGAGAAGTCACTTACAGCAGGATCTAAAATCATCCTCAGAGCAAGATGGGGCAGAGCAATAAAAGATGTGAGAAAAACAAGGAAGGTAGAACTGGTGTGAACCACAGCTACATTTATATCTATCTGTGTGTGATTTGTCATCTTTCTAAAATTGTTTCACTGCATTTGCCTGTTTGCAGGGTACAAACCGTTTCATTCCCCAGCCCCAGTGTTCGGAAGCCCAACCTTGGCAGTAAGCTGTCCTGAAATGTGGTCTGGCCTTTTGAGGCCAGACTCTGTGTGCCTTACGCTTTCTGCACGTTCACCTGGGGGTAAAACAGATCGCTTTGGAAACTGAGAGTGAATTGGCACTTCCTGGAGGTGCTATTATTTATATTCTATCATCTTAATGTACCATTTGGTGGCCTTGTGAGCTCCACATGTGTGTTAGTATGGAAATAAGAGACGTTGCCATGGTTGTGAAATAAATTTTCAGGTGATTTAATCTGTTTTCCAACTTTTGCATTTCAGAATATAGTTCTTTCAATCCTAGATCACTGTTTCGTTTGAGACACTTTGGGGAACTTCATTTTCAGTAGGAGTTTAATTCTCAGTCAGTGTTTCTATCCTAAAATCTGGTGGAGGGGCAGGGTAAACTTAGTAATTCCAGTTGCCTTCTTTGAATTTGCATTAAAATGTGGCACTCTGCTTTTCCCACAGTAGTTTTTAAGTACTACTGTACTGTGCTCTAGCAATGGAGGGTGCGAAGAGGAACTTCAGAGGGAGAAGTGGAGAGGCCCATGTTTTCACAGGCACCCAGTCGCTTGTGCTTTATAGAATTGCCAGATACCGCTGTTCCAGGGAGGGAATGACCTCGCGAGCATCGGCGTGGAGCCCTCGGGTTGATAACTGCCCCCTGAGATGCTGACTGATAGGTGAAAGGCTTCTGGTGAAAGCGAGGTACCCAGTGTTTTTGCAGGCCTCACAAGCCATTTACACGTGTAGACCAACAATCTTGGTTAAGATTAAGTAGGTCTCAAATAACACTTTGTTACTTTTGCTATGTTTGTTTCAATTTCTACAAAAGCTATTATAGAAAAGTATAGAGGTGTTTGGGGGAGGTATCAGAAAATAGTGGTGATGTTTTTATGGTGAAATGGAAAGTTGTTTAACCTCTTTTAGACGTAACATTGTCTAGCAAAAGAGAAGATTACATTTAAAATATGAACGCCACAATGGAAATGGTCTAACAAGCATTTTTCTGCCTTCTTTACCTTTTTCTGAGCATTTATTGCAGTTGCTTTCTTTTCATTTAGATCAGTGTTTGCTGTCATTACCACACATATGTTGTAACTTAACCTTGCACTTCATTACTGACCAAAAGCAATCATTGCAAGCACAACCCAAACATTCTAACTTTTAAAAGGAAAATAAAAATATGTTATTTACAACCAATAAATGTACTTTCTGAGTAGCAGAATAGCGTCTGTAAATCAGTGTTCACTTCCCTGAAGTCAAGGAATTCTTTTGAGCCTAAATTGTTGGAATTTTTGTAGAGACTTTTAAAGACCAAATTCAATAGTACCTGAATGATTAAAAGCTGCAGAAATCCACTACAGTTGATCTGTGTTTTATTAAAAGTATTATAAAGTTTTCTGTATTGCATAATAAATTTGTTCAGGAGAACTTTTTCTCCTGTATCCCCAAGACTGTCACTTCCATTCAGGTGGTTTGAAATCACAGGATGAGTTTCTAGTGTTGCACGCTACATCTTACTCCATCTCTCTTCTCCTGACTTGTTTCATGCGCTGGGGAAGCTACTTCACCCCCTTCCCATGTTACTGACATGCATGTTCGTTCTTACCCTGTTTCTTTTTTTTCTTACAAGTATTGCAGGTGCCTTGGGCCAGGACCAGCCTTTCTGCTCTGTGTGTGTCCTAGCATGGTAGAACCACCGATCTTGCTTAAAAACCTCTGTGTTCTACTGTAATAGTAATGAAAAGCATAAATAGTAAATAACAACCCCATGAGCACTTTCTAGTTTACCACAAACAGCTTTTGTTCATAATATATACCTTGCTTTTTTGTTGTTGTTAATGAATTAAAACATGTGAAGTCAAGATAAAAATCCAAGAGTACTCAAATACAATTAAAAAATAAATTGGCTCTCAGGAAGAAACACTGTGCACTTGAGTCACTTAAAAGAGAAAAAGAAAGTGGGTAGAAATGCTGTATTGCTGTCTAGATGGAAAACATGTCAAATATGCATGAAACTCTTGGCCCAGGGGTTGGGGAGGTTGAGAAATGGAATGCAGTTTTTTTATCAGCTAAAAGAGACCATTTGCTTTCAGCCTCACCTCTAATCCTGATAAAAGAGTTTATTGAACTCAGATGCTTTTCAAAGAGAATTGGAGGGCATGCTCTAATTTCATTTCTCAGAGAAAGCTGAAATGATGATTTTTTGCCTTTGTGTTTTCAGCGCTTCTTCAGAGTTGGGAAAAAAAGCAGGAACAAAGCAGAAAAAAACCCCACCATGTCTGCTCCCTCTTCCCCAGGCCGGTGACAGAGTGTTTTTGTTAACTCCGTTTGTACCTCCGTGCCCTCTAGTCAAGCAACATGAATTCAGCACGGGGCTGTCACAGACGCGGGGGACAGGCCCGTTCTGCTCCCTCGGTGGCTGTCACAGAACCGGGGACACAAAAGCCTCGGAAGGAAGGAGCCGCGAGTTGGGACTCTGCCGTGTCCCATTGCGGCTCTGATTCACCTTTTTTCAGAACTTTGCCACAACTGCTGCTTCAAGTCCTGTTTCAGCCCTTGGTTTCTCAGTTCCTGTTGTGTACCGGGGCCAACTTCTGAGGGGTCTGTGAGACACAGAACAAGTGGCAGTGAATATACTACAGGGAACCTTGCTGATAGTTCAAAAAATTAGAAAGCCCACATGGCCGCTAGCAATCGCTTGAGGAAATAGCAATTGCACAAGTTGGAAAAGGTGAAATACCATAGCTGTTTCTTTATACACGCTTTCTAGAAACCTTTGTCTTAAAATGCTGATGGACGAGTTGAAAACACTGGGTGTACTTGGGAAAAGATGCGTGATACCGTAATGGTTGCTTTAAAGCAATATTGAAGGTTATCGGGTTGCACTGATGCAGCAAGGAGTCTTATACACGTATTATAGCCGTGTGGGGATTTTTGTGGTGGTAAATCTTTACTGTTCCTTTTGGACCTCCGCAGACAATGAGATGACAAAAGGAGCTGGGGACCTGAAGGGAGCTTCTCCTTTTCTGTAGGGAGAGAGTAGGTTTTCCTTCCCACTTTCTCTGCTTCTGGCTGCTAAAGGAACTCCTCGTACCTTCGAGTCTGTTCTTTTTTTTTATAAACCAGCCTTATAGTTTGTCTGTAATACACACTCATGTCATCTGAAACACTCCCTGTTCCGTTTGAAATTTATCATTTTCTTGTTTGCTGAGGTTAAAAACAGTATATTGCTTGTTCGCGTTTTCATAGAAGAGTGGAATTACACGAGAGGCTCTTTGAATGCCTTGAGAGCGAGCATGGGAATCAGCAAATGGCCACTGAAAGCTCAGGAAGATAAAAAGGTGGTATAAAGACATTCTTTAGGATTTTTGGCAGTCAGTGGATCAGGTCCTGTATCATTCGTTACTCAGAGGTAGTGAACAATGCCTGCTGATTGATCTCTTTTCCTTAGTATGTAATAGTGAAGAGTTGGAGGTTCTTCCATTCTATAAATTACTTCTGATTATTTTTTAGTTTCCCCTAATCTACTTGTAATTAAGAGAGGATGGAACTTTTCAATCAACTGCTAGTGGGGAAAGGTTAATTTAATAAGCTTGATCATTTATCAGCTAATAAATTGTAACAGGAAATGTCATTACTCTGTTCCAGTGTATGCCGATTAGCTGTTCTGACATTTGTTTCTTTCCAGTATTCACAACTTGTGAGGCATCTTGTTTTGTTTCTAATGAGTTTTCTGCCTCTTAGTTCAGTTTGCCAGTGTGGTAAATTCGTCTTTTCATATGGGAAGTCCCATTCTTGTATTATGCATGAATCTTCCTTCTTTTCAAGGCCCCCGGCTCTCCAGGTCTATAAATATTCCATGAATAGAAAGCCCCTTGTGCTTCCCTTCTGGACTGGAAGTGGCTGAGGAAGAGGAGAGGTTATAGAAGTAAAGGGATGGGGCAAATGCTAAGCAATTCTTCACGTAAATCTTTGTGGTTTTCCCTTTCCTTCCCCCTCTACTTACAGCATGTTTGGGCTGCTTTTTCCGCTGGAGTGGGGCAAGTAACTATGTTATTATTTAGTTCCTGACATTTTTGCTGTCCTTGGAACAATTTCAGTGTCAAATATCAGAGAATGGGAGGAAGATAGGATGTTATTTGTGTAATTAGCCAGTGAAGATGTAATGATACAGCACAGAATGCGACTGTGGCATGCAGCATCAATAATAATAGGGGTGAAATATTTATGGTATTCTTCTCCAGGTAACAGTTGTAGTTTTAATTGTTCATTTTTAATGCATCCATGATGTTTGTCTTTGTGTGGTTCAGTTGTTTTTATGTAGCTTTTGTAACTCTTAACTTCCTATTGCCAGAGCAGCACCTGCTGGCTTGAATTGATATAATTGCCATCTTTAGCAAATAATTTATGTCCTTTATTTCCTGCTTATTCAGGGTATTGCCGTATCTGTTTCTTTCCTGAGGTTTGAAGAGTTATGCCAATTGCCAATGCAGAGAAATCACCATCAGTCCCTTGACGAAGGGTCTAAAGTGTCTGCAGGAAGCATGAACCAGGGTGCAGCCATGGGGTTAAAAGTACTTTTGTTTTCTCTGATGCATAAGCTTTTGCTTCTAGACATATTGTTTCAGGTCCTGTCACAGTTCTCATATCAAAACAGAGCATCTTGGAGCTTCATCTCTGTTCCTTACCGTATGTGAGCTAACTTTCGAAATGCCCCCGTGATCTGCTGGTTGGGTCTGTTCGGTAGATGCCATTAGCTGGGAGAACAGTGATGGAGATCCTGGAGTGAAAAGCAATGGCTAAGTCTGGGTAGAGAATCTTCGTCCTTGGTGAAGTGCAGTCAGTGCTGTGTTATCAGGGAAATACTAATATGAATCCCTTGATACGTGCGAATAAAGGGAACATGATGGTGAGGAATATGCTTCCCCTACAATTACCCCACTGTTTGAACAAAAAAAGAAAGTGAGGGGCCCTTGGCATATTGTGGATTTCTGAGAAAATTAGTTTTATCTATCAAAGTTATAAATAAATAAGCGGAATTAAATGGTGTAATGCCAGCTGACATCCAGCTGGGATTTACCCAAGGCAGCATGTTGCCATTTTGTGAAAGAGCTGGATTTAGCCAGTCTGTGTCCAGTTAAGTTTTGGGAAAAGATATCCTTGGAAAGTGGTACAATCTGGTACATGGCAAAGAGCGAAAATGTGTCTTTGAAATGTTTTTATGAGTCTGAGATTTAACTTTAGCAAGTGTGATTTCCTAGTACCCACAGAAAGGGAGAAGGGGAGACCCCTATTAGAGACTGGGGACCCTCTCATGTGGCCTCGGGCTGGGGAGCACAATCTTTAAGATCTTTATTTTGAAGCAGTGATTTGTATGCTCCATTTTTGAGGGGTTTATTTTTTAGGTTGGTGGGGAGTTACATGTGAGAGCGGGGCCTTGCTGGGTGCTATAAATGGTGAGCTGTGCCTCGAGCCCCACACACTTTCCAAATTATGCAGAGATATAAAGTGATGTGGCTTGTACGGTGCTGTGGAAGGAGTTAGTGGCAATCAAAGATGCGGTTTAGACCTGCGTTTCTCCGCTTGCCCATGATGGCTCTTTAAATCATGTGAAGACAAGATAATGCTGTAAACAGTGATGGCAACAAATAATGATAATTAGGCCTCTAAAAGCTAAACGCTCGCAAGTGTAAGCACTGCACATAGTCTTTGTTGTGATGGCTTTTCTATGACTACGGAAAATTTCAACTTGGTCCAAAGAGAGAATCTTTACATTTAGAAGCTCACCCTTTTCACCTTGCAGTTCGTCGCTGTTCATCCCCCGGGCTTCAACAAGCTGCAGGTAACCGCTTCCTGTTTTGTCCTTGGTTCAAACCTCAAATCGTAAAAGTAACCTTTGCGTATCTCGGAAGCGTGCACATCTCAGTGCAACCACCTGCCTCTTTCTGCTCTAGAAATGAATTTGCCATTTCTTAACAGAAATTGGTGAATGATGTACGGAACTATTTAAAAATCTGAAACAAAAGCAAACAAAATGAACAGATAATTTATTATGCTGTTTCATACTGACAGTAAAAAAAATAAGGTGGCTCGCTAAAGAGGTAAAAACTTCCTCTTATATGTACTTAACATATTTTCTGTTGCTTTGCTTGCATATAAGATGACTTAACTATGCAGTATAATCTGTGAACTTAGCTGTGCAGTGTTTACACCCACTGTGTTTTATCACCTTGGATTCCTGTTCCCAAGAGGAGTAGGAAGGGCCAGGCTGGATTTTTACAGAGCACAGCTTGTAGTTCTCATCAATGTTCAACTTACAGTTATTCTATTATCACTGCCCCTGAAATACGGAGATTTTTCGGGATGAGTGCTAGGGGTTGGAAGGAGGAGGGGGAAGAGTTTTCTTAGCCAGGAATGTGGGGTTAAACCTTTTTCTTCCCTGCTTTGCCCTGACCTCTGATAAACTCGAGGGGAATTCAGGACTGGTGTGGAATTTACTCTCATTTGAAAGCTCAGTGTTTTGAGCTCGGAATGATTTACTGAGCCGCTTTCTGCCTGCTGATGAATGACTGAGATGGTGAAATTTAAAGGGGAGAAAGAAGTTGTAGAGAGGATTAATGGGGGAGGAGGGGAGAATTTTAAAACAGTTCTGGCAGCCCCATTTCCTTGGGAAATCTTGTGTCCAGCAGCCGTGTCCATGGCTCGGTCCTGATGCGGTGGGCAGAAGCACCGTGCACTGTTTGTTCTGCAGAGCGCTGGGAGCTCCAAGGTGTGCTGGAGCAATCCCTCACCATTCACCCCGCCGTTCCAAGCAGCTTGGCGTTTGCGCAGAGCCTGGAAAGGTGCAGCTCCAGCAGCGGCACAGCATGTTCTTCTGGCTTTGGGAAGGGAGAAGTAGGAAGTGTTGGTAAGGATTTCACGATGTCTTAAAACATTGGACATGTGGCTCTTTGGTAGGAGAAGAGGACAAACAAATGGGAAAGTCCAAATGCAAAACGTCATGAAGTAGAGCCAAGAGGTTATGGTTTTGTTTGTAAGGGAATGGTTTGCTTTACAGTGCACCATGAATGAGGTAAAAAAACTTCCAAGCCAAAGCTTGAACAACAACAACAAAAAAACAAGCCCACACGAAACAGACAGGCTTTTCGTTGGTATATTTAAGTGCCTTATATTGCAGTCTTTTTATTAGTTATTTTCTTCTTTGGGTTTTATTGTGTTTATTCCAAAATGAGCACTTGATTTTTGTGCCTAGTTTTGAGTCTTGTGACCTTAGAGATATTGGTCTCCTCCTGTTTTGGGAAAAAGTCGACTCATTTCATAAACCTCTGCGGTTCCTTATCTCACTGCTCAGGTGAGGCTGAACACAGAAGCTCTTAACTTGACTAGAGAATTTAAATGAGCAGAAACTGGAACTCCTAGGTTTAACTATAGTATTTTCCCTGAGAGTCGGAGGTCGTGCAGGTGTTGTTAAAGTGCGCAACAAAACTGTCTGCTGGTGGTTGCATTTTAATGTGGTTTTGCAGGGAACTGGTTTGAGCCAAGCTGGGTCGGTGCAGGTTAACAACCTCTCCCTATGAGCTGCCCTGTTCCCCCCATCGAGCTCTGATGAGCGGCTGCCAGTTGTGCCAAAAGGTGGTGTGATTTTGCAGCAACCAAGGAGCAGGATGGGACTTGCCAAATACTTGTATGCTTGCGCTTGATGCCAGAACTAAAAAAAAACCCAGCGGCTCTGTCTGCCGTATTGAAAACGTAGCTTTGTATTTTTCCCTCCTTTTTTGTCTTGCTTTCTAACAGTGTCACGCAGTTGCAGTGGCAGCCTCTAGCTGCCCAAATATCTGCAGGCTTTCTTGTTGTGTGGCTTATAGCAGGGAAGAAAAAGAAAAAAGGCAGAAATTCAGTCCTTTTCCTGCCCCTCATTCCCTCTTTCAGAAAGGGCAAGCCAGGTAGAAGATTGGGCACTCTCAAGATGTTTAATTTTTATGCTGGGGGTGGAAGGAACCCGACTAAGTTAGTCCATTGGTCTCCTCTTTCTTCGCCCTCTTTCTCTTCCTGCTTTTTGTGCGTCCTTTCTCCTTGGATTGCTGTCAACTGCACCATTTCCTCGCCTCCAGCCAAGGCTGTGCCTCCCAGCCCAGGGCCGAGAGCGGCAATAAATCACGGCGGCTGCTGTGCGCTGGGCACAGGGATGGATGCGCTCGGCGAGCGGGGCTTGTGATGCAGATGAAGGTTCTGGCCTCTCCGGGAGCGCTGGGGAGGGAGGGAGGCAGAGCTGCCTCCTTTCAGCAGCCGTCTCGCTGTTTGTAACTCGCCTTTGTTGGGTCCCGGTCAGGTCTGCCTCAGGTCACACATTTGCACTTGTTCTGAATAAGGTAGAAGAACCCTTGAGAGACGGCATTGCCAGGGCAGAGCGGGGAATGTGTTTGGGGCTTGGGAAAGCGGAGGGAGGGAGAGCTGAAGCTCCTCGAGTGCAGCAGATGAAGGTCAGGGGTCTGCTGTGACCTTGCGCTGCCTTCGTGACCTTTTGGAAGCTGTTGACTGCGATGATTTCCCTGCCTGAGGGATCGCTGGCATCTGCAGGCATTCCAGCAGCAGTTAAACACCTGTGCGTTTGCTGCTGACATTTCATTAGGACGCATAATGAGGCTGGATATTAAATGTCTGCCTTCTGACTGGTCAGGAGAGAAAACAGCGCAGAGAAGCCATGGTGTGTCTCAGGGCTTGGGAAATCCTCGTAGGAAAAATGAAGCTCCCTCCCCTCTGCGAGCAGAGCGTGGAGAATGGACCCAGCATCACCCCATCCTTAGTCCTTATCCTCCCGCGCCGGGGCCGTGAGCTGAAAACCGTTCTCCCAGTTTTACAGCCACAGCATAACTCTTTGTGTCAGGCTCTTCCTAGAAGGATAAAAATAATCAATAAAGGTTTCTCGGCATAAGTACCCACATCTGGGCAAAAGTTTATTCTGTAGCCTCCAGTTCTGGATAATTCTGCTCTCTAATTCCCCCAGGATCCAGAGCTCCCATGGCAGCGTGGGGAGAGGGTGGGAAGGAATTCCTGCAACAGCCTGGGCCGGGAAGATGTTTCTCTCCTCTGGCCGTGGGCTGGGGTTGCTCCCAGCCAGCAGCCTGGGGGCTGGGAAGGAAGGTCAAAACGTGGGAGCTTCCCACCTTAAAATCCAGCAAATGGAATCCTAGGGCATGAAGTACCTCTCTGCGTATTTCGTTTGTCAAAGTATTTTATGCGTTTTGAAGTTTCTGATGCAACTGGTGCTCCTGTACCACAAACACATACTTTTTCAAACCTAATAAATGTCAGGCTGTGATTGGCAAAACAAACAAAACCCCAGGAGTGGGTTTATAAAACTTTGTTCTTTGGAGAAATGTGTCTCTCTACCTCTAGTCTGATCTTGCAAGAAACTGCACCTCCAGATCTAAATGCTTTTGTGCTTGTGTAGGTAAGAGTGGGCTTATCCGAACGCAATCTGAGAGGGCTGGATTACTGAGAACGAAACCAGTCTCTCTGTGCACCTCTAACATGCTGGAAACCAATGCAAAATTTTTCCCTTGGAGTGCTTTTTCACAACGAAGAAGGCAGCTGTCATTTTGCTGTTGCTTTGAGCTCTGCCGAAATACGATCTCCTGACTTGTATCGATGTTCAGAAAAATGGATGTCTCTTTGTTTACACGGCACCATAAAGATGCGCTGCCCTTTACAGGCAATTAGCAGGGCCCTGTACCCAGCAGCTGAGCTTGAGATGCTCCAGATGTGCTGGTGGAGATGCCTTCCTACATGTTAGGAGGTGCTAAAATTATGCTCCTCTTCAACAGGCAAAACCAGGCTTCCATGGCCACTACTGTCTTCTGATTAAAAACTCACTGAAATAAGTGGGATAGTGATATTCTTTTTAACTTGGCTGAGATATAGATGTGGACCTTTACATATCTTATTTGTCACTGGCTGAAGGACAAGATCACTGTCCCTCCAGTTTGTAGTGAGTGTAATTGGGGGCATGTTCTGCTTCACTCTATCAATATGGAGTGCTCAAAATGAGTTTACCATGGTATAGAGAATAGTTAGATGGGTTTTTTTTCTCCAGCCCTTGGGAGATTGTTTCAAGATTGTTTTATTCTTTTTGTTGCTGATGCACGGGACGATATTTTCATGAGCAGCATTTTCATTTCTGACAGTAGCTGATCTATAAATCACTTTGGCATAAAAGTATTGTTTGGAACCTGAAAACTGCATGTATCTTATGCAACTGTGCTCTTGCCGCCCGGTCAGGAGTGTGTGCACAGAAAGTCTGAGGGCTGCTTAGACTGTTTTATATGCACCTGAAAGAAATAGCATTTTTTTTCTTGTTCCCAGGTGTCCATGTGTTGGGTTTGTTATGTGTCTGTTTTCTTGCCTTCACGCTGCTGCAGGCATTGTTGTCCTCGCAGATTATTCGTGAGGGGCCGCATGTCTGTATGTGTTTCCCGTTTCACCATAGCCATGCCTTGCCCTGCTAAGGCCGTTAGTGTTTTCACCCGTTTTCGGCATTTCTGTCCCTGCTCACTGTCCTTCTCCATTGGCAGAGCTGCTGTACACACTGAATTGGTTCAGGGTTGTGCTCAGCCTGAATGGAAAACTTCCTTGGAGACGACAGTTCAGTCGTTTTTACTGACAGCCACCATGGGCCACTGGGCAGTGGCAGTGACCGAGCTGCCCTCCCTGCGCTGTCGTGGGCATCCCTGGTCACCAACGTGTCTGTTTTCTGCGGGTTCCACCAGCAGCGAGGTCTCCTGTGCTGCCTGCGAGTCGAGTGACTCCAAGAGGATTTTGGTTTTTAACTCCCTTCCTCCTCTTCTTTCCTGACATAAAAACTGTCCTGAGCGAAGCAACCACGCTGATAACAGCGAAGATTTGCGATGGTGTTTTAGACACGAGAAGCAGTGAGCTGCTTTGGCATATTGCGTTTTGGGATGTTGTAATTTCCACTAGATCCTTCTCTGCTTCATGACCGAGTGAACAGGATAATAATGTCCCAGCAGTCCCAAGGGAAAGGTTCTTTACCATGAAAGTGTGTGCTGGGCAAAGGCCTCTCGGCTGGAGACGTTTCCTGAGGGAAGCGGTGGGAAGAGAAGGGGGAGGAATGTTTTTATTTGCTTTTGGAATTAGAGTGATAAAATTCATGGTTTTCTCTGATAAGACATCAGAGACTTTGCGACTATCTTGTGTTTCTGCAATTCCTAAATGAGAATGAGGGTGTGACCCAGGTGGACTTGAGGAAGTTCTGTGCTGACAATGTTCAGACTCCTCGCTCTCTGCTTAAGCTTCAGACCTGGCTGCAAGTGTCATGACATG
Organism: Pampusana beccarii; assembly: GCA_013399365.1. Classification (NCBI taxonomy): domain Eukaryota; kingdom Metazoa; phylum Chordata; class Aves; order Columbiformes; family Columbidae; genus Pampusana; species Pampusana beccarii. Next base: position 1,997,920 of record VWYH01007506.1, read on the forward strand.
GGTGTCTACAGCCTGTTTAGATTTTCATACCTACTGACCTCTAAACCTCTTATGCTACTTTATCTCTGTCTGGGTCTGAATAGAGGTTTCATCACTGAAAGGCTTTGTAGAGGGAAGACTGAGTATAGGGGAGAAAAGCTCAGGCAAACCTTTGGAAAGACTCTTGAAAGGTTTCTGTAACCACAGAATCCGCAGAGAAAATATTTCTCGGGAGCTGACACCCCTTTGTTAAGTAAGACTTTTCTGTCTTTTGGCATTGACGAACAGGAAAAATAAAAGCTTTATTTTAATGCAGTTTATAGGGCTGGAGTAGAAACCAGGCTGGTGTTCAAGCTGCCTTGCCAAGCAGCAGGTGAGTGAGAGCTGCGAGTAACTGTGGACAAGACATGAGTTGGGGAGACATGTTCTCAGCACTGATTTCTTTGTCCTGACAATCATATGAAGACGTTACACATGCATACTCTGTGTGTGGCAGTGATTTTTAAGCCATTAGTACTGGTGGAGGGAAGAGCAAGTGGACTTCAGATCATCTTTTCCTTGGGTGGCTGAGTGCTTCCACATATGGCTGCTGTCCCACAGCAGGTTTTGTTTCTGTCGTTCATCGGCCAGTCTGGCACCGAGGTTTGGAAATGGCAGAGCAGCCAAGAGGGAAGGACATTTGGCTGACACTGAGTCCTGGGCATGTTCACCTCTTGAGCCTGGTGGTGATGGGCAGGGAGGTGCAATGAGACCTGAACCTTGGCTGAGAAATCAGCTTCACCTGGTCAACTTATCACTTTGAAACCAGACAAGAACATGTGTAGGACACAGTTTACTTGCCCTTGAAGTAAGATTGTGATTTCATGGACAGTGACAAATTCTCTGCAATAAGGCAGCACTTTGGCTACTAAAGTGCTTGTTCACTCTGTGCCAGAGCAAGTCTGCTGCTGTAGTCAGAGATTCTGAGAAGAAATACTGGGGGAAATCTGCAAAATCGTTGTAATTTAGTGGAACAAAGTGGCATAAATGTGGGTGGTTTTTTTTCTGCTGAGCATCAGATAAGCTCCTGGTAACAGACAGTTCCTGCGCGCAGATGCCTGCAATCAAAGACAAGAGGAAAATGGGCAGAGGAAGGTGCAATGATGCTGCTGTCGCTGTACAACAGGACAGGGGTTTGGGAACCCTCGTGCTTTATGATCCAGCACTCTCTCATCTAGACAGGGCTGCGTTTGCCTCGCTGTGCCCTTCCTTTTCATTCAAAGCAAACCTTTTAGTCCCCCTTTCTCATAACTAAAATGATTTCTTAATGCTAACATATACCTGAAAGGAAGAAAAACATTTTACAAGGGAAATTGGTAAAAACAGTACTAAATATTTTTGGGTTTTTTCTAAAGTAAACGTCTCTGTAATGAAGTAACTCTGTCCTGCTACTCCAGAACAAGCTGCACTGAACACAGGCTGGGATTCTGACAAGCGTGGGATGTTGATCTAATCTGACCGTCACTCAAGTCCAAACTACTGGCTTTAGTAACAGCAGCTTCATGTCCGTGCTTGTTTTGTTTGAGGAAAACAAAGAAAATTGCAGGCCCCCAAAAGTGCCTGTTGGTTTGAAAGGCCAAGTGGAATGGCTGATGTATCAGAGTCACGATGGATCCACAGATTTTCTTGTCAGTTCTGAAAAATACTTCTTAGTGTTTAGTATAACAAATATAAATATCCCAATATTGCACTAAAAACCGATTCCACGAAGAAAGGATATCACTTCTGTTTCCTGAAAAGCTAACATTTTTGGAGTTATCTGATTACTGCTTTTCAGTTTACTAAATACGGTAATTCCCAAAGCGGAATACCAAATGTTTTTTAAATGTGTACAGGGGAGGAAACTGTAATTTCATCAGTGTCCAATATAAAGTCAGCCTGGTTCATACAGTAACAAAAAATGAAAAATCTTTAGTGACAAATAAAAGGCATCACTGTAGTTTCATTCCACATAAAGCTTTTTTTGTGAGTAATCTGAAAAAAAAAATTAGCACTTACCATATGTTTCTACTTCAATGAAATGTTAGCTTGTTTTAGAAGCAGTGCAAGTCATCAAGGCTTTTGAAAAAGCTTTTTTTTCTTTTCAGTGGAACTGGTTTTCATCCTCTGTTCCGATTGCACAGGAGCTGTTGAGCTGAGGTCTGGGCAGGTCCTGCTGCCAGCTGGCCCTGCACAGATTGCTGCGTCTCCATCTGATGCTGGGTGAAATCTGGCCCAGATCGTATCACGTTTTGCTTTGTTCACCCTGCCCATGGAAGGGGGGCAATATTGCTGCACAAGTCTTTTGAGATTGAGGGGACACTGCAGAAATGCCACGGGATGACATCATTGGAGTCTGAGCTACAAAATGAGTTGAGCTGTACTGCTCTGTTACTCTGTGCCCAAGGCTTTGAACTAAACCCCGCTTAAAGCTGAGACAAGAGCTGTGCTGTCTTGCCACAGCCAGCCAAGGCCCAGGGATGCAGAAAAAGTTGCCTTTTTATTTCTTTTCCATAGGAAATTGCTTGCAGTGGAGAACACAAACACTAACTGGGTTTTTCTGCCTTCTAGTGTAGATGGCTGATGATCTGATCTGGGTGTGAGGACCTGTTAGTCCTCAGGCAGCGAGAACTGGCATTTTCAAAATGCAAAAAAAGTATTTTAAATGGAGTATCATCTTGTGTTATTTTTGTGTTACGCTGTAATTATTAATGTCAGAACCTAAGCTGGGAAAAAAATTCACGTTGTATATGTTGAATTTTGTTGTCTCTTCCTCTTGCCAAGGGCTTTGTCTCCTTTTTGTTCCCTCGTTGCTCCTGCTGTGTCTGGAGAGCCTGCGTGATTCCCTGGCCGTGCCACACACCTCTCCTTCAGTGCCCGCTCCTGTCTGGCTCCGGGACCTTATGCAGGTTTCTCTAATACACTGTGGAAGGTGGCCAGCAACAGTCTTTCTTCTTTATACCTCTGCAGCTCTGATCCTGCAAAAGTCCTCGCTTGTAAAGATAAAGGTGCATTTATCTTCCTTAATGAGGCAGCAGGTCTGGAGCTGCAAATCGGTACTGAGTTATGTCAGCAGAACCATCCAGCGACTAAAATGTTATTGCTGATAAAGACCGTGTGGTACTGAAGGAGCATCTGCAATTTACCTCGCTCTCGCGTGCCCTGAAGAGTTGCTTATGTTCATTTGTATTTTATTTATTTTATTTTAGTTAATCATGAGCACCTATCCTGATTTCTCATCACAAAGAGCCTTCTTGGAGAACATCCAGGCTTAAACCTTTGAATACTGGGATACAGCTATCCTGGGGCAGATTAAAAGCCCATCTTAATGCAATGTGTCCAGTGCTGGTCATAAAGAGATCTCTACAGATAACTAAAACAAGGCAAGGGTGTATGCTATTTCCTCTGAGTACACTCTCCTAGTCTCCAAGAGATTTCCTCAACTAGATGCAGTTTCTACTGTAGTTAGTGATTCTCAATGGATTTTTATTCTTTTAATTTGGCCAGGCATCAGATAGTATGGCTGTCCTTCGGCAGCACTTTCTATAGGTGCTATATTGCCCGCAGCTTGACAGATTCACTTTCTGTTGTTGATTTGGAATTGGACTCACAATCTCTTCATCTGCTGCCCCAGCCCTGAAAGTGGAGAACAGTTGATCCTCCTCTGTTCACTGAAAGTCTGGATGGATGTGATGGCTGTTGGTGGCTGTTTTTAACAAGGATGATTTCATTTATTTGAGCTAACAGAGAGGTCACAGGGAAGTTTTGTATAAAAGCAATGGTAAAACTCAAGATAAAATCATAGTATGATTTGGTAGGATTAAGAAGGTGAAAGACTATGTAAGATAAGACTCTGGGGAGAAACTATATGGTCATCTGGTTGTTGGAAATACCCATCCCTGATTTAGGGCAAGAAAGCAGAAAGGTAGATTTCTCTGAAGTGAAAATGTGTATAGTTGAGGTAAATAAAACACATCCTTTTTCCAGTTGATGTTGGTTGCAGTGAAAATGTAGGTTATTGTGAGTTACTGCAGCTGGTGGAACTGAGTACTGGCTGTTCCCCTACAAAATCTTTGTTAAGAATTAATATTTTTGCATGCAATGAGATGAAAGAATAAGTTTCTTTTGTATTAAATAAATATAATTGTAACAAGAGTCTCAATAAGGGAAAAAAAAAGTGCGAAATAAACATATATTAAAGATTACTCATTTTCCTGTCTTTTTTCCTTTCCTACTGAAGCAGTTTTATCCCTGATTATTATCTGTTCTTGACATTTGTTCCGGGCTTAGCACAGCTAAGAATTAATGGCTCGGTAGGAATCAAGTTCCCGAAAGTGCTTACCCGAAGCCCGGCCTTGGCGTGCCCGAGCCGCCCGTGTTGTGTGCGGGCCGGGTCTGGCGTGGGCGGCCCTGTGAGCCGTGCAGCGCAGATGTGTTCTGGCCCTGCTGCGCCAGGGTTTGGGGTTGTTTCTCTGCTTTTTGCATCAACTCATCTGCACGCGTCATGCTGCTGCTAAGCCAACGCAGCAAAAAGGCAGCGCTTGTGTCGAATTAATTTGTTGAACTTTGCTTACTCAAATAAAGGCTGGGTCTGAATTGTTTGCTCTTAGCTCCTATCATCAAGCTGACTGGAACTGCCTATCTTTGAACTAATTTATTCCTTTTTTTTTTTTTTCATGTTTCCTTGATGTCTTCTGACCTGGACCCGTCTCACCATTTGCGGTTTAGGTAAGTGTATATGCTCTAAAGGGCTGTTGTTTCATTCTGTGATTTTTTTGTTGTTGTTTTGTTCCCTTCCTCTCCCCTTTTGAACATCAGGCAGCGTTTTCTGCCTGTTTCTCCTGCGGTTAGGAAGCAGTTTTTGCGATCTGTCACGTTACTGTTCCATGGGCTGAGCTGTGATGCCACCCCCTGTGGGTCCCTCCAGGTTTGAGAAGGAAGGTGACGTCACAGTCTCTTGATAGTGACGTCATCATCAGGCCCTAGTGGGGCAGTAGCTCCCTGATCGAGCAAGGAGAGCATCACCGGGTAAGACTCGGAGTCGTATGGAGGGGATATCACACACCGTTAGCAACTAACACCTGACAAGAGAAGCTTTCTGACGTTACCGAACCTTCTCTTACCTAGAATTACAGCTTTCTCATTTGTTTTCCCCTTTTTTTGTGTCTTACAAATCAAAGATATATGTTGTTTAGTATGGGACTATCACGTGTATTCAGAGTCTGCACCACTTGCAGGCAAAATAGGAGCTGGAGATCTTGTAAAATTCTCAAAAAACTGAAATCTTAGATAGTGGTTCATGAAGCCTTCCTTGAAGGGCTTCTTGAAAATCTCACCCTTTTAGGAAATGTATATACTTTTGAAGAGATAAAGCTATATCACCATAAATTCAGACAGAAATAGTTTTCCTATTAAACAGCAGGGCTACAATCTGATGATGACTCTAAAACATTATTTTACATAGCCATTATTTTTTATTCAAAATAAAGTGCTTTTCTTGGGCTTTAAAGATATAAAGATATAGATAATATGCTGGCATATATTAAGAATGTTAATGTAGCTGTGCGACTGAGACAAGTGAAGCACTTGCTGTGCTTGGGGAGCTGAGTTAGGTACCCATCATCTACTGGTGATGGCAGCTTTAATTGTGACCAGTGTAAGACTTTTAAATGGATTTTTTGTTAAGAGAAATAGAGAATGTAGAGATACTGACATACTAGAGCAGGATTTTACTCTTACATGATGTAATAGAGTAGTTATTGACTTCACTGAACCACAGTGGATTTCCACTGATAGAAATGAGGTGCAATTTGAATTGCAGAATAGGAATGCATGAACTGCCTTTCCTTCATGAGTATTTATGTGTGAGAAATACCACTTTACATGCAGTTATGGAAAGCCTACATGCATAATGTGGGATCCCATATGCTTGACAAAAGAGAAAGTCTAGAGGACAGCCTGCTTGTTAGATTTCCTATGTAGGAAACGGATATCTTGTGGATTTAATACTGAGATCCTCTGGGCACAGCAAAGCTACCATGTCATCCTCCTCACTTCTGTGAGGCTGCGAGGTGGGAAAAAAACAAGTTAAAAGGAAAATACTCCTAAGGGGGGCAGGTTCCCACCTCTAAATGTTGTCTTTATGGGCAAATCAGGACAGAGCTGTTCAGAATTCATGTGCCAGACGAGGGGAACTCGGTTCCAGAGGCAGGTGTGCGCCTGCTATGTCCTCTTGCAAGGGGCAAGTGGGACACTGCCTCTCTGCACTGGTTCAACTGGAGAAGCACAGATGAGCTGGCGACTCGCTGTCTGCAGAGAAACAAGTGGATCTTCCGGCAGCTCTGCGCGTGTTGCCATCATTCTTTTCAGAGATAACTGTTTGGAGCAAAAAAGAGCTTTCTGCAGAAGGTGTAGCACTAACCACATCTGTCTTGTTGTGCTCGGAGAAACTGCAAAAGCAGAAGGGCTTTGTCTTCTCCACAGAAAGTTTGGCAATTGGGCCCCCACACATCCCACTGACGTGTGGGAAAATGTATCGCTAACCACGCGCATTAAGGCAGAACTTCTGCAGGGACTGTACTTGCTGCAGCAGAGCTAAGTGCAATGTCACACGCTGTCGTGTCGTTTTCTCCCCAAGCAGTAGCAGCAGATTCTGCTCATTTGTCTCAGCTGTCCAACTCCCACGGTCCCACGTTCCCCAGCTACAGTCGAGGCGACAGAGGTGGTTGAAGTTCTGTCCCCACGTGTTCTCGTGGCATTAAATGAACAATATTTCATTACCTGCACTCTCTTGACAGCTCCAACTTATTACCCATTGTTGTCTGCTCTTCTCAAAAGCCTCTTTGGAGTCCATCTCTCAGAAGCTGCCTTGCAAGGAGGGATTTTTGGTGACTGTGTTGGCTAGTTGTGAGCATATGGAGGGAAGGGGAGATTCAGCACAACCATCTTCTGTCATTTGAAACACCCTGTTCCATCGCAGCCGGTTTCAATAGCTGGGGTGTATCAACAGCTCTAGAAGTCATTGCCAGGGAGAAAGGGAAAAGATTGGTAGCTCCTGTTAACAGGGTGGTTAGGAAGAGCAGAAGCTACTCTAAGTTGTGCCTAAACCCGCCCTGGGGTCTCAGTCCTGCTCAGGGGCTACGTGTTGCAGAGACAAGGAGGAACGTTTAGTCAGGAGGCAGCTCGGAAGGGGGCTGTGCGTCAGTTATGCTGTATTAGTCTTTACAGACTTGGTTATTTTGGCTCCTGTGTTGTGCTGGGTTCTTCAGGGTCTTTAAGCACTCTTGATGCTCTTCTCCTATCCTCTTTCCGAAGTCTTTTTCCCCAACCGCTTTTGCTCGTGCAAAAAGGCAAAACACAGTCCAGAGATAGGAAACAGCCTCTCTCTACATGGTCTGATCTCTTCAGCTTTAAAGTCAGAGCAGAGTCCTCTGCTGTAGGAGTTTTCTTTATTTTTTTAATTTTATTTTGCAGGGCAGGGAGGGAGCGTCAAACATTTACTTAGCATAAAACACATTTGCAGAGCCTCCAAGAGTCCGGATCACCTGACAGAATAGAAGCAGGATTATGTTATTAGTGTGTTGCCTTTAAAACCCTCTCATTGACTTTCCCCACTGTTTCCCAATTCCTTCTGTGGATTACCATGACACTTCACCAAGTTGATAAGTGGAGCATAGAAAACCAAGATTTCAGGACATGTATTTATTTCAAGTGCCACATACTAGTATGATATACATTTTGCATTGCAATGAGGCAGTATGCTTATGTACTCTAATCTGCAGCAATTTTTGCTATATTAATAAGCTATTAGTAGCCTGCAGCATGTTCTCTGTACATCACCACTTCACAAATCGGTGAACTTCCTCTCACAAGTTCATATGAACTGAAACAAATCATTGCAAAAAGGGTAAGAAAGATTGCCTTTTTTAGAAAAGGTAAAACCGGACCTCAAGATCACAAACAATGACTCTTGAAAAACACAAATGCAGAATATGGTGTGTTTCAAGCCTTGGTACTTTCCATCTCCCTGTGCAGCCACGTGAAGTGGCCACGCTCCGGTTTGGTTCACTTGCCTGGTACCAGCGGCAGTTGTGTAAATCACAGTCTCAGGTAGCCCCGCTTGTCATTCCAGCCGCACCGCGAATCTCATGGCCCTTTGAGCCCACATGCTATTGAATACCTTGCCATGGCGTTTATAAATGGTGTGCAGAGAGGAGGCAGGGATTATGATACCTCTGCTGCTGATTGCACTGTCATTGTGGGTCGTTAATCTCCGCCTGGCTTTGAGCCTTCCAAATGAGCACTTGGCTGCTGCTCTGCACCTGCCATAGCTGCAGCTGCATGTGCAGGATCTGGGCCGGGCTCTGCGAACCCTGCGAGCAGGGGGAGTGCGGGACTCCTGGCAGGCATTGCAAGAACAGGGCCTGTCCACCTGTGGTCGTTTAGCTGCCTGGTGATTGTCCAAAGCAAGCAGTTTCCACAGAGTGACTTCCTAGGATGAGCTGTCATGTTTTTCAGCTGGGGCAGTCACCACTGATTATTGTACTATGAGAGAGACTCATACAGTGGCAGTCTGGGACTTGCATGTTGAGGCTGGTGGATGGTCTAGATACACAGGAAAATCTCCTTTACTGCAGGCCGTGTGGTTACATTAGCTCTGCCTGAGCTGCTGATGGGCAGCAGCTTGGTCCCAGCAGCCGGTACCTATGGACTGAGTGGCCCCTGGGACTCCCCTGCTGATGGGCTCCATAGAGTGGCTTATTCCATAATTTGGAGGCGGCCAAGGGCATCTTGTAGACCTGACACAGGTTCCGTTAGCTGGTCTGTAGACTGTTCACTGGGCTCTCTTGCCTGTGAGATTCCTGGCAATGACCCTTGTCAGGTTTCCGCAGAATATGTTACCTGATTGTTGCAGGAGTGCAGGCTGTCCCTCCAGTCTCTGTTTGGAGAAAGTCACAGATGCCAGTCAGTGTTTCCCAGAACAGCCCTTTCTCCGGGACACTCAGTGAGGTCCTGCCGGCCTCGCTGACTCCCCCAGAACGCTGGCCTGTGCTGGGAAGTGTGGGGAGGTGCTCGTGGGATGGTCTTTTCCTGGAGATGCTCAGCTGGGTATGCAAATGGGAAACAGGCAGGGCTGGCGAGAACGCGTCCCCGCAGCCCAGCGGAGTTGACCACGGGTACAGAGAGCAGATCAAAGGAAGGTAGTTTAGTGAAACATTCAACAGAAAATTTGAGCCAGTACCCTTTTTCTGTAGCTTTTTCTGCATTTCAGATTTTCTCTTAGTTCTCCTGTATATTTTACTTTTCCATAGCTTTTCCTATTTTGAGAGAAACAACTCATTTATCTTGAAGACTTGGAATAGTATTTGTTCAGTTTCTGCTACTTTTAGCACCAGATTTGTCCTTCCTACAGTCCCACACAATCTTTTTTTTTTTTTTTTTTCCCCCCTCCTGTAGAGAGACTGCCTGAGCACTTGAGCCAGGTCCAAATGCAAAATCAATAAAAGCTCATTGCGGTACATGTCGCTGTATCAGAGCTCAGCGAGCCAGCCTCTGGCAGGCAGCAGCTTGCTTCCAGCCCGCTGTCAGCCAGCACGCTCCTCGGGTCTGGGGCCGCTACCCACAGCGCAAAAGGAAAAGTGGTGTTCTGCTGGTGCTAAGCAGCAGCGGAATTAACCTTGCTTTATAATTTAGATGTTTTACAATCAAGTCACAATACTAATCTTTCTCCTTTCCTTCTGAAAATCAAAGAGACGAGACTTTGGAGGTATTCTCTGCAGGGACAGGATATCTAAACAGATTGTTCATTAAGTATTATTATTATCAATGCACATGTGTGATGCCTTTTGATAGTTCCTCAGTACTGAGTGCTTGGGGTTTGGTTTTTGGTGGTTGGTTGTTTGTTTCTCCTTTAGCTTTCCAGTTTCTTTCAGAAAAGTAATGTAAAAGAGAGCCTTGCTTATGTTCGGATTTTTTTTTTCCATCTCTTAGTTCTGCATACTTTATTTTTGAGTCATCTGTCTCTCCTAAGAGATGAATTTTGAAGGTTGTGAACTTTGCAGCTTACTGGGAAATCCTCTTCTGGAGCCAACAGAGTCAGGATTTATTATCTTTCCTGCAGTTCTTTCTGGAAGGAGAAAATAAATACATTTGGTGAGGAAGCTGGTTCTGGGCACTGAGAATAGGAAGCTTTAAAAAGTCAAAACAGGGAAGGCACTGTAGCATCAAGGCTCTATTTTATATGAAATAGTTTCTGTCTTTTATTTCGTTTCTAATTCCCCAAATGCAAATGAAGTTTTTACATATTCAAGAAGGCTTTTTCATTTGGAGTCTGGGTTTTGATGTTTGGGGCGTTCTTCCCAAGAAATAGGCCAGAAACACCAGCTTCAAACGCATACGCTGCCCGAGGCGTTCCCCATGACCAGCGTTTCAGATACCCACTGCCCCAGCTTGGGATCTGTGGGGATAACATGTTGCCTAGAAAATGGTGCATAAGGAATGAATGTCAATTACACAACAGAAGTTGAATAAATAGGATAGGGGGAGGTGGGTTTTTATGTCACCATCTGCTTCTGTGATCTGGAGCCTCAATGTAAAATCATGGCTCAAGCCCTGTACTATAGGTTAACAAAAGCCTTTAAATAGGGTAACTAATGGGTCAAACGTATCTTTGCTTGTAAGGTTAAGACCCACAAGTCATCGTTTGTAAGAAAATGGAGGGTGCATTGGTCACTGGAGAGGAAAGACATTAAATTAAATGTGGTGAAGCAGCCACATGGGACCCCTTAATAGTTTCTGAGTATTATTTTTTTCTTAATGAAATGCAGCTTAACGCAATCCCACCCTCCTGCCCTGACAAACGTCAACTCTGGCCTTTTGAAGGTTGTCATGTCACTGCTGCCTTTTAAATGATTCTGTGCACCTTCCGCTCTCTGCTGCTTTCTTGGCACTTACGGCCCCTGGGTTTTGACGTAAACAAGGGAGCATGTCAGTGGGAAGCTGGGCCTGTCAGGCCTTTCAGTTTTGCTTCTCACCTCGTTGATTTCTTACAACAAAATATGAGATATATTTAAAGGGGGGTTGTACAGAGACCCAGTGGTGCATTAAAAATGGGCAGCAAGAAGTGGGGGGAAAAACATCTGTGGAATATGAAATATGAATGGGGATGTGAGCCTCTGGAGGTGATGCCGGCACAGGCCGCGTTGTACGAGGTGGATCCCAGGGAGCCTCAGCCCTGGGGTCACCTGCTGGTCAGGACTCAGAGAAAACGTCGCTTTTTTGGGAGCAGCGAGTAGAAGTGGGTCAAATGCCGGCTGCCTGATTCTCTTCGAGAGCAATTTTAGGATGGCTGAAAGAGCTCGGATGTTAAACGTGTCTTTCTAGCAAGACCGAAGGCCGCAAACCATCTTAATAATTTTTACGAGAGTGCGTTTAAACAGAGCCACAGCAATGCTGCTACTGCCCATTACTCATCAAAAGCAGCAGCTCATGGGTGGAATGCTGCGCTTGCTCCTCTCATAGCTCAGTCTTGGTTTACGTTAGGAAGAGCTTTTTACTAGTGCATTTCTTTAACCTCCTCCAGAAGAGTTTGTCCTTCATCCCTCCTGGCTCTCTGTGCCAGAACTGTCATTTCTCCTGTCATGTCCTTGGTGGGGAAGAAGCGATCGATCCTCCTTACTCTCCTCTTCAGACCCGAGACTCTGCATTCCAGAACATGCCCGCTGTTTGGGGAACGCTTACATGTTTTAATGCTTCTGGGTCTCGCAGCCATTCAACTGACTGCAAAACATTTTGTTGCAAGTTGGTGTACGTGGTGACTCTTCCTCCTGTTGCCTGGGGCAATTGCTAGAACATCCAAATACCTACATCTCCTCGTCTTTGCTTCCTTCGCCCCAATGAAGCACGTATGCTTCTGGAGCCACACCACTATTTCTGGTCTCAAAGACGGTGTTAGCTGGAGCCATCGCTCTGTTTCATGAGTCTGCACACAGCTGGCAGAGCAATTGCTGGGTTCTTTGGGCAAGAACAGTCTGTGGTGTATTAATATATCCCATAGCGGGCAGCCTGCTTAATAACTGAACAGTCAAGCAGTGGGGGAGAGGGTATGTGAACACCGTGGTTTGCCTCTTGTGACTGAGGCACAGAATTTAAATGTTTTTTACAAATGTCTGCAGTATAGAGGTGGGGTTTTTGTGGGTTTTGTTTGTTTTTTTTCTCCTTTTTATTCAGTTTTTTATTTCACCACAGGATTCTTGTTTTGAGGTGAAATGTTTTAGTTTTTAGAAATTAAAAGCTTTTGGCTTCCTCTTAGAAGTGTTTGGGGAGGAAACTTATCTAATAGTGTGACTGAGATAGGAGCTGGGCTCAGTAGGAACAGGAGGGAAGCTGGTTGGAATTGAGAAGCGACAGGAAAAGAAGAGTAGAGGTGACAGCATAGTCTGAAAGATTTCTCATTTTCACATAAGTACGTGTGGAAGAAGGTACAATAACGTGTCACTTCACACTAAGTGTGTCTGGCAGTGGAATGTAGCAGAAGTGTCCCACTACATCAGTATCCATAGTGCTCATGCTGTTGTTTTCTGATTTGCTTTGATGTTATATTAATTGTGCATATGTATAAGGAGTGTATTTACTAAGAGTTAATGCTTATTAACACTGATAAGGATAGTTCAACAAAGTCTGACGAGTCCTCTAACAGTACAAGCAGAGAGCACTTACAAGCCTCTGGAGTGGATTGTGAGATTTAGAACGACTCTCCTACCCTGCTGTGTGGTTCAGCTGTGTCCTAGCTTTAATTCTTGAGAGAACCGCTCAAAATCTTCCCTTCCTTCAGGGCTGCGCTAATCAACATAATCTGCTTTATGCGGCAGGACTGGCAGTCTAATTGATGTGTCCATATAAAAGAAAACTCTGTTAGTGGAACAGAATTTCATACCCTAGTTGGCACCTGAGCGAAGAGGCATGAGACTGACTGGGCATGAAATCAGAGTTACCTTGATGCCCCATGATGGTCGTTCTCTCGGGGCTTGGCCGTGCAAGGGCAGGGCATGCTCGCAGGTGTGAATGTGCTGCTTCTGGAGGCAGAAAAGCTGTCGGAGCTGGCACAGTTTCAAAATAAAAATTGTCCGTGGAGGCACAGTGCGTGCTGTAGTCCAGCAGAATTCCCTTGAATACTCGTCGGAAAGTTAAATGCCACTTGTTGAAAGGACTTGGCATCCGCTGCGGTGAAAAAACATGTCAGTAGCTGAGCAGTTGCATGATCCAGTATGTGTATGTGACAAATCAGGTTTTCCTGTGTAGCAGGATCAATGTGCTGAGTGCCTGCGCCTGGGAACCCAGCAAGGAACAGAACTGGTTCCGAGCTTTTTGTCAAGGTGGTTCCCAAGGGACAGTTCCCGCTGGTGCTGCTGCTGCTACCGAGGCTTTTGTCTCTTCTCCCACCTGCAAGAGTCCTTGAACAGCTGCAGAATGTGCATTTCCATATCCCACCAGCAGGCTCAGCTGTGTCCTGGGAAGATCCCATTTCTCCTTAGGGGAAGCTGCTGCTTTGATTGCATGTGCTGTCCCACCCAGGCTGGCTCTTGGTGGGGACAGTCGATAAGAAATAGGTGTCTCCAGGGAGGTCTTTATTGCTGGGAACCCTCTGGTTGGTCCTGTTCTGGTAACGTAAAGGTGAAAGGCTAGCGAATTCATCCATTTAAGGATTCTCTTGGGAAAGAGAATATGTCATGTAATTAATAACTGTCCCCACAAGGTTTTCAGGGATAACGAGCAGTGTTCAAAGCAGACACTTCAAGAGAAATGAGATACAGATATGCCGCACTCATACTGTAACCTGCCTAAGGCAGGTAAAGGTCCTGGAGGTTATGGTGAGGGAACGATACTGTAATTCTGACCTCTTTTCTTTCTCAGTGTAGGTGAAACTTGTAGGCCCAAGTGCGGTCATAAGTGGGTATGTGTGCAAACCCCAGCTTAAACCTTTGAGCTTGTTTTAAAGCTAATCCATTTGTGCTTAATTTACAAACAGCTGGTTGATTTAAAGGGATTTTCATACTGGAGTAAACAAGAACAACGTTTACACAAGGAGTAAACTATCCTGCCGTAAATTCTCTTTGCAATTGTTGTAGCTATTTGTTTGAATTAGATCTTAACTTCCTTGGTGCAAAGCTAATCCTTCTTGATCCCATAGTGAAGTCATGATCCTGTGTTTGATGTCACCATCTGTTGCCATAGAAGCAACTGTGATGTTGCAAATTAAACTTCATGACTTCATGGCAAGATGAAATCACATCTTCAGCTGCTTGCAAACATAGCTAGGAATACTTCCATCAACTATACAAAAAAGATGCCAGTTTAGATTTTGTTTAAATACAGTTATTGGAAAGTTTATGGACAGGGAGGGGTTGGAATAATATACTGTATGAGAGAGGGGGGAAAAGAATCCTAAGGCTTGTATCAAATTTGATTAAAAAAAAAATCCCTTGGCAAGTAATTCACCATTGGCAGGAGCCCTGTCTGTTAAAAGGTTAGCATGGTTGCAAACAGGATCGAAATAGAAACAGTTTAAAACTCAAGCTCTGTGCAGATGTCTCCTGACTATAGAGAAAAGCTCTCATGATCTCACCTGGCAGTGCGCAACAGCTGCTCATAATGATGATTTAAGTTATTGTTTTCTAAATAGCTGGTCAGGGATTACGAAAGCTTGAATTAGAATATGATGTTATTTTTTTCCTGAAGCATTTAAATCGCTTAGGAAATGAAGCCTTGATCACACTTTCAATGTCTGACCCACTTTGAGAAAAAACTTCCTTTTCATAAATTAGAAGCCTGATTTTTGCCTCCGAAAGATCGGCATGGGGCAGGAGAAGCGTAAGTTGGTCCAGTGGTGCGGGAGCGCAGAGGTGACACCGACTGATGTGCGCGGGGGGCTGCGCGCTCCTGGCCGCGCTCGCTCGGCTCCTGCCAGTGCAGAGGGGCTGCGGAGAATTTTGTCTAAAGGCAGAAGTTTCTGTTTTCTTTTTTACTGTATAGAAGACAAGAAAATAGAAAGTTAGGGGTTTTTTGTTTGTGGGGTTTTTTTGTTTTGTTTGTTTGTGTGTGTGTTTTTCTCTGCTAGCAGGCAAAAAAGCTGCTGAGTCCTAAATTAGCAACTGTTTTAAAATTTATTTTCAATTGGCCTTTCTTCCTTCCATTGATCACTTCCTTAAGATTTCCCATCTATTTCCCTTAAAAAAAATTGACATTGGGTTTCAGTATCTTCTAATCCTGTATCTTGGAGTGACAAACACTAAATCACCCAACCAGAGCAATCAGGAGTAATGTATTGATGTCAAAACTGGCAGACTGCTGATGAGGCTGGGCAGTCCCATGGGGAAGGGGAAGGTTTCCCGGTGCAGTTCAAGGGGTGTCCTGCACCTCCGTGTACCTGCTGGAGAAGCACAGGCTTGATGCTTCTTATCCATCCTCAAGCAGGTATATTGTGCGTGTCAAATACTCCAGGTTGTATTGTCCATCCTGTTCAGCTGCTGCAGGGTTGCTCCTGCTGACGTATTTGTGGTTAAATTATTTAGATCGCTGAGTTCACTTCTCTGATAAGCGCATGGCACTGATAAGGGAGTTAAAGGATTACTTGAATCATTTCTTTAAGTGAAGGCACTAATTCTGGATTGTCTTGCCGTGTTGCTCCCCATCTCTGAATATCTCCAGGGGAAATGCAAGTAAAAATAACATGCAGGGACCCCCAGCAGAATTGGGATCACTTTAAACATGACACATGCTCTATATCCCTGGGGCAGGCACTTAATTTTGTAGTGTTTCAGACTTTTATGACATGATGATTGATTTTGTAGAGGTGGAGTTGCCTTAGTCATTAGTTAAAAAGCCTGATAAAGCTGCACAAAGATATTAAGTTGTTATCAATCATCAGTGTCTTTTTGTTCTCCCCCAACCTTTACCCCATGTTTCTAAGGGAGCAGGAGGCTGCCTCACTTTCCAACTGTCAGGGTTTTATTAGATCCCGGCTCTCTTGTCAGGCCTGCTGCTGAAACCCGGCTTTGCAGCAGATGATTAATGGGCTCCCCCTCTCCAGCCCAACCTCCACTTGAGCTTAAAACACAGCCTTGTCCCCACTCCCTGCCCCGCTCCCTCGCTGCACAACCCTTTGCAGATGTGCAGGGGCCTGCAGTTGACAGCTGTGGAAGAGTCTGAGGGTGTTCCTTTCCTTTTCTCTCTTTTTCTGTTCCCCCCTCTCTGGTAGGGTTTAATTGGTGATTGGAAATCTCTTCAGCATCCGAATGGCAGCTCCAGTCCTCCTGGGAGCTGAGGAGCTGCCCAGTGCATGGACAATTGAGTCTCACCTTGCTTGCAGGCAGTTCTCCCAATTTTTTTAATTATGTATTTTCTCTGATTCACAGAGGTATTTTTCCTGATTTCTAGTGCTTGATGTCCTTTTTTATTTCTACCATCAGTGTCCCAGGGGTTGGCTTCTTCATTCTGAATGTCCTTTTTATCATTGCCATTTGCACTTACAGACTGTGGGACATCCCCCCACTACAAGCTTCTTGTTGAGTTGTGGTTGGCAGTACTGTTTGGGTTGTTGCAGGAAGAACAGAAGTGTGTTTTCTGGATAGGATTTTCCAGCCAGGATAAGCGTGTGTCCTTATGACACGGCTAATGAAGGGGTAGTGCAAGGCATGGATGGATAATGACTTAGGGAGGGCGATAGTCAGGTTGCAAAGTTGAGAACAGTAAAACTATGCTTCATCTCTCCTACACGTATTAAAATTGCTCCTGTTTTTTCAACCAGGCAACCAAAGCTGCTAAGAGCTTCCGATAGCTTACTCTAGCAATACTATTGTAATGGACTTAATGGGAGGAATATGTATATTTTTATTTTTCTCTAGGCTTATGTTTTGGTTTTACCTTTCATGATGTAAAAGCATTTTTCTCATTCTGCATGCAAGACCCTTTCTGCATCCAAGTGCAAGAGAACAGATCTATAAATGTGCTGAAAGGACCTGTCATGTTAGGTTTTTCCTTCTAGAGGCTTTTCACTACAGGAACTGCACTCAAGGGTTCTTGAGTGGTACAGAGATGACATACTAAAAGCCAATTTAAATCTGTTTTGTCTAAGTTCTTTCTTTAAAAAAACCAATCAAACAAACAGAACACCTCATGCAAAAACAAAGAAGAATCACATATGTCAGACCAAAAAAGTCTACCTAGCCCCTGTATCCAACAGCAAATAGACCAAAAGCCTGGAAAATAACACCAGACCAGGGTAAGAATACAATGATCATTATCTTAGTGGTGTTCCAATCTTGAAGACTTCCCCGAGTCAGAGACAATATCTTCAGATGTTGCTTCCATTCATTTTCCAATTGCTTTTGAACCTGTATTCCTCTTGGTATTTACAGCATTCCGCGAAGATGGGTTTCACAGTCTAACCAGATATTGTGTGCAGAACCACTACTGCTGCTGCTGCTTGGGAATCTGCTGCCTGCAAGTTTCATGTTCCTCCTCTAGAAGGCAGAGCAGATGGGTGGTCTCTGCGCATCTTCTCTGTGTCACCTGGCACTCAAGAGCCCTTGTCCACATCCCCACTTAGTTATCTCTGTTTCAGACTGAAAGTATTTTGTAGTTCAGTTACATCCTTTTTCAGATGGTGAGAAAACACAGTCTAATTCTGTGTATAAATCCATCATAGTTAGTATTCTGGGTTTGCTTTTCTGTTCTTAATTCCTGTCACTCTCTTCAGTTTTTTGACAGTTAGGGAGCACTGAGCTGGCGTTTTTATTCAGCAATCTCATTAGCTCCCAAGGTTGGGTCCCGAAATGATCCATTTGTAGTCCATCACTGCATATGTAATGTTAGGATTACATTCTCCTATGTGCATGATTTAATATTTTTCTACCTAAATTTCATCTTCCCTTTTATTCCTCACATGCTTAGTGAGGTCCTTCTGCAATTCATTGAAATTCTCTGTCTTTCTTGTCTTGATGTATTGGTACCTGTGAGCTTCATGTTATTGGTCACCTGTTTACGGATCACCTGGGAATGTGTTGGCTGGCAGAGATCCCAGCACAGATCCTGGGCTGGTTTTCTGTGTGCCTCTGTGCTCTTAAGAAAAATGACAATTCTTACCTTGTGTTACCCGTGTTTAAAGCAATTATCCTTCCTCCCTCGTACAAAATGAAGCTTCTTTTTGAGGTCGGTTTTTGTCTGAATCTACAGTTTCCACCTTGAAAACACTGAGGTGCCCAATGACATAGGTGAGAGAGACTTTATGAATTCCTAGAATCACAGAGTGGTTTGGGTTGGAAGGGGCTATAAAGCTCATCCAGTTCCAGCCCTGCCATGGGCAGGGACACCTTCCCCCAGAGCAGGTTGCTCAGAGCCCCGTCCAGCCTGGCCCTGAACACAGCCAGGGATGGGGCAGCCACAGCTTCTCTGGGCAGCCTGTGCCAGGGCCTCACCACCCGCATGGGGAAGAATTTCTTCCATATATCTCATCTCAATCTGCTTTCTTTCAGTTTCGGAATTACTTGTAAGATTTGTTTTCCAGATGTGCAGGCAGAGCAAGGATCACCTTAGTTCCTCACATGGTCTCTATGCTAAAGAAGCTTTTCAAATAAGGAAGATTTTAGTTTATTAACCATGAAAACAAGTTTGAAGAAGAGGTAAAGAATACAGATATATTTCTCCTACTGATGTTTTACGAGTTACATCTACTTTATCTGCTATTTATACATCACATAAATCCATTTGCCATATAAGTAGATTTGAGAAGCTGAACTTCTTGTATCCAAATATACTACTAAATTTTATTTAAAATCACTAAGATGGATAATGTTCACCAAAGGTGCAGTAGAAAAGGAAATATTTATAGCTGAAAGTGTCAAGATTTTCTCAGACTTCTCAAGGAGATCACGATCCTCTTGCTCTCCTCCCCGGTATCCACATGCATACTGGCTGGTTTTGTCGAGCTGTTCCTGAAGTAAGGCTCATCAGTGGCTTATTGCTAAAAAATAATGCCAGTGTTCTCTGCGGGCTGAGCTGTTTTCCAGGCTGTTTTACTTCTTCCGATTTCAGCAAATATGATATTGATTCACAGAGTAGTTTGGATAAACAGTTATCTCGAAATAGCTTGTTTGAATTATTTTCTCGTTGGAATTCATAGCGAGTGGTCTTACAAGTTAGGTGATGTTGCTCTGTTCTGTTTGCATGATTTAAATTTCTAAAGGGGGGAAATGAACAGCTGAGAATAATGAACATCAAGGTAATAATGGGGATTCTTGTTCTTGCACAAACACCCTTTCAGCTCTGGAGAAAGCAGCGATTTCCCTCGCATTTGTGGAAACAAAAAAAAAAGGTTCAGTTGAATGTTCATGAATAATAATAAGGCCTGAATATTATCTGTAACAGCTGTTTGGTGAGAACTCGCATGTAAAGCAGTGTTTTGAAGGGTTCACCTCTTTGTTCAAGAGCATGAAGTTCTTTAAGAAAGAACAACCTTTAAAATCATAAAGCCCTGGTGTCCAACAACAAAGACAAAAACTCGGAGAATGTTTGAGGGTTTTGATATTTCCATAATTTAAGTGCTCTCTCCAGTAACCCACAGGAGCCTGTGCGCCTGCAACAAGCACGGCCGATCTCTGTAGCATGTTGACCTCTGCACAGACGCCTTTCAGGGAAGTTCTTAATGCAAGGAGGAAGCTTTGTAAAATATTCGCCATTTCTATCTGGTGGGATAATTCTCAGGGAACAACTGCCAGACCAAAGGCCGCGTTGTGTGTAAGGGAGAGCAGCGGCAGAGCCGGGTCATGGCACTGGTAAAGCCGAAGGGTCAATAAATGTTTAAGCACTCCTGGATGGGATTTAAGGAATGATACAAATCTGTGAACCATCAATGGGATTTTCATTATTGGATTCGGGTTTAGTTTCTCACTGTAGCAAGCGAGCACCATTTGAAAGGAGTCACAAGCATGAGTTGGACAAATGGGATCCAGAAGTGCCGGTTTCACTTTAGAGCACCTTGAATATTGAAGGACGTGGGTGAGAATCAGTTTGATTATACGTCCACTTCAGTGACTGTTCCCTTTGAATGGTGTTTCCTGGACAGCCCAGGGGATGCTGCGGTGACTCCGCTCAGCTGCCTCCTGGTTCTCAGAGGACATGGGACGGAGTGATTCTGGGGGTCACACAGGAACCCTGCGTGCTGGTGTCCGTCAAGGGCCCCGATCAGGCTGGTGGTGTCAAGTTGAAAAGCTGAGAACTTGCAAACTACTTATTTTCTGCTTGGGCAAAAGAGTTCGCCTCTTACACCTGCCACCTTCTTTTCAGAGTGAGGCTGTAGTAACGTGTGTAGGGGCAACTTCTCCGGCTGGAAGATTTATTCAAAAGATTGGCCAAAAGCAAATAATTTGGGAGTACAAAGGGAGGCTGATTTCTCCCCTCCACCCCCCCATTTTTTATGTGGTGCAGTTCAAGCCTGTTACCTCCCCGTGTAATCTGCTCATTTTCCCTTGTCAGGAGGCGCTGGCCGCGCTGTATTTACAGCCGGGGGATTAGGCTGGCAGCTCTCCAGTGATGCTGGAAACGGCCTCGGTGAGCCCGGCTTCAGCTGAGCTTGTCAGCGCTGATTGATTTTCATGGTTGACAGCGTTTGAAATGCTTTCAGATTGTGATTTCTCACTGGGCCTGATCTGGGGGAGGTATTTTTATTATCATTATTAATAGTAGAAGTAGTATTATCTGGATACTTATGCAGATAGAGATTATAGGCACAGGCTGGCATGAGCAGTTAGTGTCAAGCTCTGTGTTGGCAAGGAATAATCCCATCAAGACTTGCATTGCAAAATGCAGCTAGTCCATGGTCTTTCCAGGATAAATGAAAATTCACCATAAATTTGCATAGATTTTACTATTTTTGTCATTGTTGCTTCATAATAAGAATACTAGAATTTGGGTTCTCCTGTGGGACAATTCACTGGCTTTGTAACTTTTAAAATCTTATGTTCTTAGTTTGATGGAGCAAAATTCACAATATTTCAGAGGTGTTCTAGTGAGGTTTTTGCAGAGCTGTCTTTGAGCTACTTCTGCTGAACGAAGGGTCTGCAGGCTAACAGGTTGTGGGGTGACTCTTCTTGTTTTCTGCCCATGAGCAGAATCTTTGGGTTTGTCCTTGCTTCGTTGACTTATTTGGGAAGATCTTCAAATCTAGATAGGGATGACCTTTTTACCCAGGATTTTTAAAACTGGTTTGGCTGCCTTCGATACCATCTCTGCAGCTGAGCTTGAGCTCCAGAAACGTGTTATTGGAACTGTGTAGAGCTTGTCTTGCAGTCCAGTCAAGCATGAGAACCTGAAGTTGGATGTAACATCAAAGCTAGGAGTATTTGAGTGATGTCTGGAGCTGGTGGTGTTTGCTTACCCACAGCCCCTATAATGCCACAAGGGACAAAGCACAACCCTGATCTGTTGCTTTGAATCTTGCTGATCACCAAACAAATCTCAAGACATACACAGATGCAGGTTTTTTATTCCTCTGGTGTTTGCTCAGTCTTCGGATCACCCAGGTATTTTTTAACTCTCCTGTCAGCTCGGGATGTCACTTCATATGACACGTCTGTCCAGTCGCTGACTGAGCTTATCCCGGTTTAATTTCTGTATAAGTAACGTAACTTGCAAAAATATGAAAAATAAATGGAGGGCTTGGGGACAGCACAAGAATAGCATTAAAGTTTATTTTTAACATGTGGAACATCTGTCAGTTTTGGGCTATGAAGACAACATATCCTGTGCTTTGAAATTAGCTTTGTTACTGTTAAGGATAACAATGAAAAGCACACACACAAACACAAAAAAACCCCACCCAAAGGATGTCTGTTAATAGCGTTGCTCTGAAAAACAGTCTGATCTTTGTGGGAAATACATTACTTGTGGAAATGGGAAATCACAGTGGCTAACGAGAGGAAGTTTCGGAGTTGGATCAGTCTACTCATCTTTGTTTGAAGGGATCTGCCTTAGCCAGAGATAAAGGTCTTTTTAAGTTCAAGGCTGAAGTTTGCTACTGTTCGTGCAATTATTTTTTTTTTCCTACAGTATAAACATTGAGGAAAACTAATTCCATATGAACATCTTAGTTTGAGGATTTACACATACTGTGTGTCCTGTATCATCCCCTGAGCAACACTGGTGATAAACCTGACCTTACTTCGCTACCCACGGTTTCCAGGAGTGGTGGTGTTGCTTGAAAATCCTCAATGGGGCAAAGCAGGTAGAGACCTTGGAGGCTACTGAGTGCTTTTAAAATAAGGAGATGAGCTGTGGCCTGGAATTTCATGCGTTTTTTATACTGCCATGGAGCAAATTTGGTAATCCTTTGGCCACGTTTACGCAGTCAGTGTTGCTGTTGACATTGCAGTGCATTTACAGGAGACTTCTTAATTTCACATTAATCTTATAACTAATCACATTTTGGCTGCAGGTGGTTTCTTAATCTATAGACCCATAAATCTAAGGCCGGTAACTGTTGTGTGAAGTATTCTATCTCCCTGCAAGTAATGGTTTTGCGTGGCAATCCAGTTTTAGGGCAAGGTGCTGCTGTTATTAGGGCTTGCCTGTCAGGCACCAGTAGTAGCTATGATCTCAAGACTATGTATTTCTTTAAAAAAGAAAAGTAGTTTTCTACACTGTGGCATATGGTTAGGATCTGGCCAATTCTTCCAGGCGTCTGTGATAACCTTTAGGCAGTTTGAGCATACGAATTCTCATCTCACACAGATTGTGGACTGCTTTTCTCATTTAAGAGGGATGAAGCTGAGCGTTATAACCCTGTGGGCACATAGATGAGGTGGGTAGATTGCCAGGCTGAAAACACGCACTATTTGCTTTTGTTGAGAGCCACAGATGATTGTGGCAGGCAGGTGGGTTGTCTTTTTTTAAAGGATGTATCAAGGGACTCTCATTACTTGTTCTTTATTGGATTTCCCCAGCTCCCTGCAGGGGAAGGCTGTTGTGGGCTTTAGTCCAGGTATCCTTGAGCTCTTGTGCTTGTGCCGTCAGTTCTTGCTCTCCCAAAGGCGGTGGGCCAGGTTCTGCATATTCACACTGAGATACTTAGCTGTATCGGATATAACATATCATATAACTTCTTGTTATTGTTTTGAGGAATTATGGTCACATCGAAGGTTTTGTGAATGCCATATACGTTTACTAACCTGTTCAATTGGATGTGGTAGCTCATTTCACTGGAAAGTTCAGAGAAGTCCTATCACTTTCCTGACTTAGATTCTCCTTCATAGAAGCTGTGCTGCTTAATTAGTCAGATGCCTCCTCTGTCCTTTTGTACTGAGGCAGTAAAATAATTATTGTTTTGTGTCTTTTATTAATACAAATAAATACTTTAAAAAAAAAAAAAATCTGTGGTACTTATTTTTCATAATACCTCCGCTTACCCTGGCTGTGCAGTAAAGAAAAGGCAGGCTGTGGTAAACGCTTCCTCATCTTGGCTGCTGCTGTGACTTTTCATGTAGTTTTCCCTAAACTGTAGGACTGTACATGAAAAAGGCAGAGCCTGCTCTGTCTTGTTGCTATAGACGCTGTTCAACTCTGGAATGGATTCAGTCATCATATACTGAATTATTGACTGCATTTGTTTATATGTGTTTCAGATCTTCACTAAAACCGGTTTTGTCCTTCTCATTGAGGCTTTCTAGGCGGTTTTTTTGGTTTGTAGATGACAAGACCCCATCAGACAGTAGGAACTATGTAGAGGACATGCCTCTGACTTACCCAGAATAGCGTTTTCCATTTCATTGCTATCAGTTTTAGTTGTGCTCACTCTCTCTGTGCAAACTGCCCGTCACCATGTCCAGAGCTGGTTTCTGGAAGGCTAATCCATCACAGCCAGGAGTCGCACATCCTTGCAGGCATTTTGATGCTTGTGTGCTAGTAATGTGTTTTTAAGAGGTCAGGTTTTGTTGAGTTTTGTTTGCTTGGCCAGCTCTTTTTCTGAAGCTCCCCATTTATTTTCACTTGAGAGGCTTTCTAGGTCGGTTTGTCTTAAATACAGGTACACTATGGTATTCCCCCTCGCTTCCAGATTCTCAAATGCCAGGCAGATTCAACTCTGTAGGAATTTTGTCACCTACTTCAAAGAAAAGAAGGATTGAGCCCAGTATCTTTCTGTACAGTGAAAAGCTCATTTACGAGTTTTTTGTCTCCTGTTTATGCCTCCCATTGCTTAGTTTGTGACAGGATCTTCTCATTCTTACTTCTGTGCTACTTTAATGGCCTCTTAGCAGAAACTTCATGAAACTTTCGTTGAAAATGTAGATGAATTATATTCTCTTGTGCTTGTTTATCTGCCATACACGTAATACTGTTAAAAGTAAAATAGTAAAATATTGTGGTATTAAGCTCAAAAAATACGTATGAATTGCAGCTATAAAATAGAAGCAGATTATGATGTACACATTTATACCGGCTTACTATCTGAAAACTGCCACACAGCTTGTTTGTAAGACTTTACCAGAGATATGCTCTGTACTCACCGATTTTAAGTACCATGGGAACAAAGAGCAGGAAACCAGAGAGAGAATTTTATCTTTAGACTCTACTTAAAAATCCATCGTGAATATAAAAGTGTCAAGGTCAGTTGAACCAATGTGAAGAATAGTGCTTAAAATACAGGCCTTAAAATGAACACTAAATGAAATTCAGTCTGTCTGCTTTGTTCTTATGTGGGCGGCTAATAAAGCATGTGTATGCATTTCTTCACATAGGGTAAAGTTGTGTTTCTGATTCCTCCAAAGAATAATTTTGGCAGCAATTATGTCTATCAAGAACCACTTATTTTCCCCTGCTTGCTCAAGGGATACACTTAAAGGCGAATGGAGAGAAATGAGGAGTGATCTACACTGCCAGAGCAATTAATGTTATAGTGGCAATGCCAAATGCAGTGCAGGAGTGCTTCTCTTCCATGGCTGTACCTAATCCAGGGTACACCAAGTGGGTTCCAGTGCTCCCTGTGAATCAGCCCGTCCTCAGCTACCCTGATTGACTGAAGGTCTCCTCTGCAGCAGATTTGGTGTTTCAGCTGGTTTTATTCTAGGCCTGCTATCTATTTGCCTTCCGTAGGTCTTTATCTTGTAATATCGTCTATTTTCATTAGCTCTACCTTCTGCAAATAATCCTTTCTCACAAATTAGTCACGCTTTACTGGTCACCACAGGGCAGGTTGTGATAACGGAGCTCAAATGTTCTTTCAGGTAAGGGTTATCTACCCTGCAGTGAATTCAAATTCAACTGTTTTACATAGCAATTAAGAGAATATTGCACCTGCATGTGAAGGACATGGTAGAAGAATTTCTCTGTGCAGGTCACCGTATCTACGCAGGTTTTGTCTTCAGTTAGTCGCCTTGCATGAAGGATATGGGGTTTTTTGGTTTGGCTTGGCTTGAGGAAGCTGGAAGGTGACGCTGTTCTCGTTTTTGAGGGCAAGAACATCTAGAGGTGGATGTGGTGCACGTGCTGCCAGCGCTTTGGTCCTAATGAGCAGCACAACCACAGACAGTGAACAGCCAGGGTTTATGTAGGGTAACTCCTGCCAGAGAAATCTTACTGTTTCATTTACTAATTTACAAAATTAGTGGCTGAGAGGAATGCAGTTTCAAGGCAAACGTGAGATACACAAGGAGCAGTGTGATTTACAGAGCTAGAACAGGAAATGAAGGAAGAGGGAAGCTTGAGAGGGCATCGGGAGGAGCGGAAACAGCCTGACAATGAAATCGATTAATTGTTGAATACTTCTCCCAGTGGATGCATAAAGCTCAGCTGATACAAATAGTACGTATTATACTGAAGGGAACAGATTTGTGATGGGAGAGATAGAAACAGTCTAAACTCATTTAGCTTGTTTAATACGTAACCGTTGTTTTGCACAGGTTTGTCTTTTTTTTTCTCTAAAAAAAACTTTGCTGGCTAACTGTTAATTTATGAAAGCCCTGACCAAAGAACAAGAACTGCTTTACTTTTTTTTTGATCACGGTCTGTTTCATCTGTCCTGCCAAAACAAGCACCCACTTAACTTGAAGGGGTGACAATTTTCACACATTATATTCAGCATTACTCTGTTTATCCAGTGTGCAGGGTATAACTAAAGAGTCGGGATAGTCACACAGAGCGGTAAGCACATTTTTAATCCAAGATGGTGCTCTGGTCGTGGCCGGAGTCTTAGAAGGAATCAGTCCTGAAGAAATCCTAGGAGGAATTGCTAGAAAACTTAGAGAAGGAACAGAATTCAGCAGCTGCCTGGCCTAGCTTTGAACTTAGCAAGTCCAGGCCTTACATTCTCACTGAACTCCAGCCAGGTGTGTTGCTGACATCCCTGGGGGTGCTCGCTGTTACTACATGAGGATATGGCTTCAAGGGCTACATGGAAAAGTGAGTCTGTGTTTCTTTCATCCCATGGCATGCCCTTTGAGAGCTGCATTTGCATTATTCGTTAGGCAATATGGACTTCTTTTTTCTAGTAGCCTGTAGTATTTAACTAGCTGAACACCTTAGTGCTGAAGTTGTGTTTTTCAAGCACGGGTGAAAGTTTCTAATATGCCTTTGTCTTTTGAAAACGTGCATCTTCAATTTCTAAGTAGATAGATATGCTAAAACGTGCTGTTTCATTACTGTGCTTCTCTGTTGGATTTTACTGTTTGTTTTCCCTAAGTAATGCAAACTTTTGAAAAACACAGGCTTTGTTATGTTAGTTTTTGTTGCTTATTTTCCTCAGGATAATGTGTTTCATTTAATGTCACCTAGAACAGTAAGTTCATAATCACATGCACGTTTGAGTTCCATCTCTAAACCACATCCATATCAAACACGAGAGATAAATGAACTTTATGTAAATTGTCATACTTATCTTAGGGCAAATGTCCGTTTTTATAGGTGAGGGGGAGGTCGAAGAAGATGATCAGAAGCAGAGTGTATTAAAGCAACACTTAGGTTTAGTTAGAAAAACAAATTCTCATCTTTCAGAAAAGCCCAAGAGCTTGTGGGTACTGCCTTGTTTTGAAAACCTGGTCCAGAGGGGGTTTGCGTTGTTTTTGAATAAGTCATAGAATCACCCATTTTCTGTGTTCTAAGCAGTTAAGTTTTACCTCTTTTCTGAGACTTTGAGCTTGTGCTGTGTTTGCCAGGAGCTCAGATCGTGCACTCAGTTAGTTCTCTTCAGTTGGGCCACAATAAAGAGTCAAACTGCAGACCTGGTGACTCAACTTTTAAGCTAATATTGCAGTAGTGAATTTTTTTTTTTACAACTGAGAAGTAGACAGATTACTTGTTAGATTACTCTGCATTCATTCAAATGCTTTTTTTTAGGCAACTGGAAGACAATATCTTGAAATAGCAGCAGTCTTGTAGTGTTGAAAGTCGAAGGGCATATGAGTTTCAAAGACAGATGATATCTTTTGTTACCTTAACTGATACGCATGGGAAAGCAGGACAAGCTTTTGATGACAGTTATTTAATCGTCTGAAATATCAAAGCACGTTCTCTTATCTGAACAGCATGAAGATCGTATTTTCTGAGATTTTCATGACGATACAGTAGTTCTTTAAATACTCCCGTTAAAGTGTGTTTAAATCAGTCGGCAGGAATGAAGAATTGCAGTTTTTGCCACAAGAAGAGGGTGTGTCAAGAACAGACTCACTGTGCTTGGGAGATGTCTGAAAGGTTTATTGGTACGTGTTTTTGGAGTATTACTAGAGAAAGCAGTTGGAATTCCGCAGTCTGTATGCTGAGGTGCTGCAGCGATGTGCTTGTTTTGAGTTGATGAATGGGCTCAATGAGAACAACATAGCGGTGGTGTCGTGTCCAGGGCAAAGAAATTGCTGGCTCCGGGAAGAGCTCTCTGCCCGGCCTGGGATGTTTGACCTTTCTCTGGCTGCCAAATACATTTCCCTGGTGTGGCAACAGGATATATGGTGTATTCCCACCTAGGGGGTTCACTGGGGCCGTATTTCGGTGTTATTCGGAGGGCCCCCGCTGTGAGATGTATGGCAGGAAGGAGGCAGCGCCTCTCGGGCAGGAGTGGTCAGCATCTGATAAAGCGATGGCATGATGAGCGGCCGTTTGTAAAGTGCCTTTTCTTCTTTTCAAATTTAGTGGCTCTTAAGGACAACACTGAATGTAGGAAAACTTTGAAGTATATATAAAAATATATAATATTTAAGCAATCCTACATTTCATTACGTACATTAATTTTTCTTCTGGTTTACATGTTTGGATGGCATACAAATACCAGATCCCAGGAGGTCCTGTTTAAGCTAGGACATTGAGTTGACTTACTATCACTGAGATGAGAATTACAAGCAGTAGAATGTTACTAGCTTGGAGTAGGACAGCCTAACCTCACTCACATTTCAACACTCCTCTTTCTGAACATCTGTATTTTAAAGCAACATCAGCCACTTGGAACCAATCTGTCTCAAGTCTCTTGCAGACCTTTTCTTTTTGATTTTCCTTCTTGAAACCTTTTTCCCTGGTGTGTAAAGTATTTGTACAAACAGCAAAGCTGATTATAAAAACCAGAAGCTGTTCAATACACAATGTTCATAATTAACAAGTGTGTAATGAGCCAATCTCCATGTAAGCTCCAGTCTCTGACTGGTGGTGCAGTGGGGCTTTACTGGGGTGTTGGTCTTCTGTTGGCTTTCTATGCTTGCCGACTTTAAATTCAGCCAGTAGGGGAAGAATACATGGGGTTTGTCCCTTTTCTTTCATGGGTAAACAATCCAAGGGAGTTACTATTAACTTTTTCAATAATTTGGATAGTGTCATGGTATTTTTATTTAACATCTGTCTCAATCTACATGCAGTTTCACCATGTGGTCACATTGTTGTGGCACCTCGTTTCCTGCCTCATCACTGTTATTTTACACCCTCCCACCCCCCAAAATGTAGGTTGCCTGCCCATCCCTGCGTGCTTGCATGTTGTGGAGGTGGAATGGAGGGAGAAAGACTGTTTTTCAGCCTGATCCCCCGAGAAGCAGAGGTTGGTGAGAACTGCTGCCCACCCCCAGTCTGTGGTGAAGGTGGAGCGTAAGGTCCATCTCGCTCCTGGCAAACAAAAACTAAAATGCTCCAGTGAACTCTTTCCTTCAATCTCACACAAAAGTCACTTTGGCCTTGTAAAGTTGATTTTTGCCAAAGGGTCTTTCTCAAGACCTTTCTCTCATGCTTCTGGCAGCTGAGGCCTTGGAGGGGATTTTCTATAAAGCCCTTGGCTTTGAGACTGGGCTGTAAGTCACAGAATCTCTTGCAGCATCTCTGTGCACATCAGACAGCACTGAAACAGGGACTCTTAGAGGATGACAGGCAAAATATCAGTAAATCTCATCTAGGTAGACAAAGTTGTGTTTTCTAAATCAAACCAGCATGTGTCAAATGGATTGCATCAAACGAAAGTCCTTAAGTTAGGATGCCTGAGCCAGACTTACCGTAAGCCGGCGCGGTGTGATTTCCTGGGCAAAAATCCATCTTCTTCAGCCTGGTGTCACAGCAGTTCCTCTGCTCCTTCTTCAGTTCCCTTAAACCTGGCACAAGGAGGCTTTTATTGTCTGTCTCGAAGTAGGTTCTTTGCTCATTTGAGTCTTGGTGTGCTGGTCAGGAAGCTTGCTGCGAATACCATTCATTCCAGTTTCAGAAAGCTGGGAAGATTGAAGCACGTAAAGGGATCATGAAAAACAGGTAAATCAAATATTCTCCGTATCTGCTATCAGCACTAATTGTCCTTAAAGACTGTTGTAATATTGTCACAGCAGGCAGAACGTAGATATTCCGTTTCTATCATACAGGTAGTAGGAAAATAATAGGAATAGTTCAGTGCTGGGTGAAAGAACCAGAATCAACTCTTTGCAGTCACCCTTGTGAACCCGTACCACATTGTTCTGTCCATACAGTGTCTGGTTCAGTCCACGTAGTTGAGATGATCCCCGTTAACTGGAGATCTCTCTCTTGTGTGCTCTCGTTAAGAGGTATTCACGGCATAGATTGTCAATATGGTCCACAGAAACAGAATGGTGCCTTCCAGAGTGTGGTTCCCATTTTAGGCATCAAGCAAGTTTCCAAGTTTGGCTTCTCAGGTGATGTCTAAAAGTTGGGTGGGCTCTTTTTTCTCTCTGCATGAGAAATGGTCTTTTGGTTTGTTTTGTTTTGTTTTTTCAATTTGGTTTGCTCATACAGGGATATAACTACATACTTTGCTTTCTTTTCAGTAAAAAAAAAAAAGTAGAAACAAGAAACCATTAAAAGGGCACAGCTCTGATATAAACAGTACTTTTAGATTGCAAAACTGTCCCAGATTGCATTCAGTTTTTGAAAAGTAGACTTAAGAATCCACATAAGAACAAGTCCTCTGTCTGCCTCCCCCTTCCGTTCTCTTTGATTATTCTTCTTCTGATTGCTCAGTACTTCCCTTGAATAAGAGTAATGATTTGGATGTCAGCAACAATTATGTTATATTTCCCTTTTAAATACTGTGCTTGACCCTATCTTTCACATTCACAGTTTTCATGAAAGGGAATACGGAGTTGGAACCAGTTTGGGTTATAGAGAGGGAGATTTTCCCTTGGGCAGCTTCTGTGCTTTTTCTAAATTAAATTTAATCTTATCAAATTAATTAAGGACAGTTTCTCTTAAACCTGATCGGATCCAGCTGCTTAATGGAAAGACAAGTTAGATTTGTTAGACTAAAGGAAAGCAAACTATTCCTTTCCTCTTTCTTCCTGGCTTTCTGCCATAGACACCCATGTTGACCTGGCTTGTAGAGATGGGAAAAGGCTGACACCGGACCTTGTGTACTACAGGGCTCAAAAATGAAATCTATGAGATTTAGTGTATTTTAAATGTTCAGAACACCGAACAAGGTTGGACAGCCTGTTGAATATTCCCATATGTTGCTGGTTTTTTCGAAGTACAGTTGACTGTAGGGGACAGTAACGGAGTTGCTGTCTGAGAGCGATGTGGCAGCCGGGTTAGAGAGAGGGGAGCGCTCACAGGTCTTAGTAAAACAAGGGTCTCCACGTCACAAAATTCATCTCTGTGCTTGGGACAGATAGATGTTCTCGAGCTTTAAATATGGTCAGGTTTCAAGATTGTTTTGCTAAGTAGTGGTGGCCCACTTGTCAAATGGAAGCCCTGATTTAGGGCACTGCAATTCAGTGCATAGATTTTGGTACTTCTGTGCTGTGGCAATATATTCCTCCTTATAAGCAAGGGTAAAAACAAGAGTGTGACAGCTATCAGATTGTATTATGAAAACAACCTTTAACCTCGTGACTGTTAGATCTTGAGATTTAAAAGGAGGTTGTATCTTATAGGCTGTAGGATTTTACATGTGATTTATCCATGGCTTCAAAATACACTCCTGCCCAGGCCTGACAAAAAGGCAGCGTTGTTACCCGGTGTGTCTGAAACCTGCTGGGCAGTGGTTATCAACCTGAGCTGTAAATGTTTCCCCTGTCACTGTCTTTAACTAAGTTTCCAAGCAAACAAGGTTTATGTGAGCGTGCTGGATTTCTGTTGAAGTATCTGGAGTAGAGATGTCTGGCAAATTCTGGCTGAAGAGCAGTAATCGTCTTAAAGAGAGAAAAGTCTAGAAAGTTTAATGAAAGCAGAGAACAGCAGTGCGCAGGAGAGATAGAAGTAGTAATCTTACAGGGGTAGTGGCTACAGCTTCTTACTATACATCAAAGAATCAACACCAACTCATAAAACTGATACTCACATGTATTGTAACCCAGGCTTCGGTGGTCTGTCACCCACATAAGGGTTTTCCAGGAGTGCGGGTAGACCTGATGGTTTGCAGGTAGAGATTCAGTGTAATTTAGATGTTGATGTCTGAGGAGCAGGTACCGTCCGTCTGTGCTCTGCGATGCCTAACAGCAGAGGAGTCCTGCCGTGCTGCTGCCGTTCAGGTACATCGTAAAGGTACAGGCAGCACTTTATTCTCAGTGAATGTGCCAGCTCAACTTGGAGTAAATGCAGAGATAGAGGTGATGTTTCTTAGTAGTAGCTTCAGACATCTACCTGTGAAACATGACGTGAGATTGTGAAAGATCTCATTTTATCTTTATGAAAGCTTTCACGCAGCTGAACAAAGAGCCACGTCTTCAGGGTTGCCTGTTTGATGCTTTTAACCACCACATTGTATTTACGGTTTAAAATACTCATTTCTGTTATAATTTTGAGTGAGGAGGATCCTTATACTTTGGAGCTGTTTCAATTTTATTCTCCCACAGAAGAAACCCCTAACTATATTGTTCATTGGTTTGGGTCAATACCAGTAAAAGAACGTTAATCTGAAACTTGACAGATGTCACCAGGTTGGCCAGGGCTGTGTGTATCCTGGTGATAATTTGCTCAATTCAGCCATGAGTTCAGCTGGTTTACATCCCTTTATGAACAGGAGATGCATCCTCCAGCCTGGGCGGGTGCACTGGTACCTGGTTCCTGAGTTGTCAGGAAAGAGTGTGTAATGTTCATGAGCCTAATCATTACAATTACTGCCTAAATGGGACTGTACAAGAAAGGGCTGTACAAGGATACAGGTTAAAAATGTTTTCTGGGGGAGAAATCCATCTAGAAGTTGAAAGTGTCCACAAAAAAAAAATACTTTCGGCTTTCTACACTCTTGCATATACTATTAATCAAATAAAAGTCCTATTTCAAAGTCTACACTTAGAGCACTGAGGTTTAGCTGAAGTAACAGACACAGGCTGACGTCCTGCCATCAGGGAACAGCTGTGGAAAAGTCTGAAATGCAGTTGGAGTATTTTTAGTGGGAATTTTACAGTTTTCCAGTAAGAGGAGTAACTGTTCTTAGCATCTTAAGTTCAAGGAAGTTCAAATGTGCGAATTGTCTCAGTGAGAAAAAATATCCACAATCTTTTTGTATGCCCATATTCTGCTAGCCTTACCATTGGACTTTGATGGTAAATCACACACAAAGTTTAGTTCTAGACTGCTGTGGTTTGCACTGTTATTTCATTCACTATTCTCCTTTTTATTCAGTATTTATTATCTGCTCTATAGTATAGAGAAGATGGAAGATTACTGTGGGCTCTCTCAAGATTGAAATGTACATGGGTTTTCTTTTTTTTTTTTTTTAACAACTATTCTCATTTCTAGAAGCAGTATCTGAATGAGTTGTCTCTTTATTGTCAATGATTTTAAAATAGGAGTGGGGTGCTTGCTGGAGAGGGGAGAAAGGAAGACACTGGCATCTGCTGCCTGTTAAGTCCATTAATTGAAAAGAAAATACTGCTGGTGCCAGAATGTACCGCCCTGCTCCTAATTAAGCCGTGGAAAGCAATGGGCTGGTTTTAATTGAGAACAGCATCTTCCTTAATGGTGCCAGCAGCTAAAAAACGCAAATAGATTCAAAGCATGAAGCACATGCAAGGCAGCAGTGACTCTTCATTTGCAGGGTTAGTCGTGCCATACTTGGAACCCTGCGTCCCAGCACAAGCCCTGGAGCAGTAATTGGGTTCCAGTTACGGGCAGAGCCATCGATACCTTTCTAGGTCTGAGAGCTGGGTGCTTACAACACAAATTAGCAGTAGTCGTTAGTGGCGTGTCCTTTCAGAAACAGTTAAGGAAGAAAGTATGTCCTGGTAGCTTTGGTGGCAGGAGGAAGCGCTGCCATGCCCCACTTTGCTTGTTGCAGCGTGGTTCCAATTAGCACAGCCTTCGTACTTGGAATGCTTTCTGCCCAGCTCACCCACCAGTCCGGGTGTCTGGTGTGTGCACCACATCCCTTCATTATCCCTACTTACCATAACACTGTAAAAAAAAGTAATAAAAATCATCATTCTGAAATGATTGGCCATTAGGGGTTTTGTGCCGAAAAAGGTCCTAAGCCACTTTTAGTCTGGTTTCTTCAGGGAATGCGGCTTATGTGATTGCATCATCTCTTCTCAGGCTTGTCACTCCTCTTTGAATCCACTAGGCAGTATCAGGCGAAAAGTTCAGTGAAAATAGGTGGCCAGGCAGAGCAAAGAGACACAGATTAATTCCCCCCTTGAGGGGAGGGCTAGGGGTAAGCTCAGCTACATTATTAGACCTTAATGAATCCACATGGGACATGCCTCTGCTTCAGGAGAACTCCGAGTGGAGCCCCCGCTTTGGTTAGACACGGGATAATCAAACCCCAAGCCCTGGGAAATACGTCTTTATAAGTCCCACTGCTCACTCCCTTTCTCTGATAGATCATGGTTTGTCTGGTCCACTCTGGAAAAATCTCTTGATTTCTCTGGAGCAGGAGGCTCATCCTTTGCCCAACCATCTGTTCACCACCTCCTCCCATGGAAAAACTGCAACACTGAGGTTTATCCACCATTTCAAAGCAGCTTTTTGATCCATAGTCACTGTCTTCCAACACAGATGCCAGGAGCCTTTGCCCAGGCAGTGAATGCATTAGATGTAAGCCTCTGTGCCCCTTCTAGGGGTTGTGAGCCTTTTTTTTAAACAGAGCCTGGCTCCTTAGCTCCAACTATAGACAAAAGCAAGGCTCACGGCTCCAGGAGCAGCTGTTGTGGCCCATTTTATCAGCTAAAACGTCCATCACACCGAACTGCAGACATTTAACCAAAGCCAAGGTTTGGGACACAGAAATATCTCAGCTCCATCTGTTGTCTTGCGGTTGCTGAGTTAGTTAGCATATTGAGCAACACTTTAAAATCTGAGGTGCTTCTGGAACTGCAGATTTGATGAGAATACGTACCCTGAGCGATGGGTGGCACTTGCTTTGTGTGATGGGCAAACACTGGCTGCCCAGTCCTGCCTGGCAGCTCGTGGTGCTGCCTGCTTACACCTCAGTGCCCAAAACCTGCCTCTGTTCATTAAGCAATTCTCAGCCAACACCGAAGTACCTTTCAACAGGAGGGTTTTTAAATGGGACTTCACTTACATTGTAGTAGTAAATGCAGTTGAGATGAGGCTGAATTTTATCTGCCTTATCTGTAAGGTAGGAAGAGGTCAACAGTAAATTTCCTCTACATCTGGGATTTTTGTCTAATATTCCTACAGCTTAAAACCTGGTTTTGTTTTGGCTTTGGTCCAAATCGTTTAGTAGCCTGGCTCTTCTGACTTGGGCTATAATGACCTGGCTACATTTTTAAGCTGCTGCTGTGAGCTTAATTGCGGATTTAGACATGGCTTATGTTTTCATGGCAGTGGTCAGTAAGTCCTATCTGCGTGTTGTAAGCCTTTTGTCACAGTACCTGCTGGGTTTTTTCTCTTGATTGTATTGTTCAAATTGTCTCTTGCACTTTTTTTTTCCTACAGAAACCCAGCCTGTGATTTATTTTGAGGTGTGTTTTCTCACTTTGGCATCCACAGTATGGCAAGCTTCTACTTTCAAGTTGTTCACATGCAGATGGCAGCAGAATATTCAGCGAACACTAAATTGGCCAAGAAATATGATTAAGGATGGGGGGAGTCAATATTATTTACAAACTCTGGTTACATTTGGCAAACAGTTTCAGCCAAAGAAGAAAAGAGGATTTTTAAAAAATTTTCTAAGCATGTGGTACAAAGGTCTAAAATCCAGAAAATGAAATTGTTTTAGCATGAGCAAAAATGAAACTTCTGCATGGATTTGGTCCAAAAAAATTTCTTTTGCATAGCTCTAAGTTCCAAGTTTTCTTTGCGTTCGGCCTGTGTTCTGCCAACTAAGGCCGCTCTCCGGAACTGAGGCCTGGGATGCCTCAAGGGTTCTGTGTTTCTCAAGGCCCGGGCTGCAGTGCTCGCCAACACTTTGACTTCTCCAGCTTCGTCTCTTGAGATTTTGTGGTTTCTGTGGTTGTGCTGTTGCAACTTGTGCTTGGGCAATGACCTCTAAGCACAGTTCCAGCTCTTGAAGTTAACGTCTTTGACCTTCCAGGCAGAGCAACAGATTGAACTTTGTGAACTGACCCTTGTTCGTGACTCAGTATTTCTAAACTCTCCTGGGACCACATCCTGGGACGCTGGTATCTCGTCCGAGGGCTGCTGACCTGTGGCACTGTTTCTAACAACAGTAAGGAGGCAAACTGTATAAAATAAGCCTTGTTTGCCTGTGTCAGAGGACACCCGAGATCAAGAGATGTAGGGGGTTTCCCAGGCCTGCTTTTGAGCCCGTGGGCGGCTGCTTTACCTGTGGCTGTTTTCAGTTCATCTTTTGTCTCGGACATTTGGGTTCTGAGCTCCCAAAGACACTGCCCCTCTCCCTCTGCAAGTACATGGTACCTGCCTGCACCCAGTACTGTCTGTGGCCCGGCTGCTGCTGTCACACACAGAGTGACAGTCTGGAAGTGACGAGTATCTTTTGTTCCCCTTCAGGGAGATTTGGCCCCATACCATGTGCTTGAGACCCCCTCCCACCGTTCCTGCCTGCAAACTTACTGTGTTTTGGGACTTGCCCGTGCGCTATGATTCTGAGTGAGAGAAGCAGCTGGTGGTTTGTAGGCTCATTCTTGAATGAAACTGCCCAAATAGCTTTTTTTCTCTGATGTGGAGAACAGGAGTATTCTTACCAAAGTGGTTCTCGTTAAACTGGCCTGGCATCAAAAACAAAATGAGGAAAAAAAACCCCACAGATTCCCATTAAAAGTGGGAGTAATCAGTTAAATAGTGAAGTAAATCAAAATTAAATTCATACCTCTAGCAAAACCGACTTTTCATTTTCAGTGTTGTTCGCTAAATACACACATTGAGACATTCTTCAGAGGAAGAAAACAAGCCTGGCCACCAGTTGACAGAGAAACTTTTCCATAGCACTGTTTATTTGTGAAAGAAAGGTGAATTGAAAGTGGGTGAACTAGTGGGCAGCACTGAGATGTCTGTGTTAGTTGCTTTCTGATTTACCTGTCAGGCTGGTTTCTAGTTGGTGTTTTCTCCCTCCTGTGTCTGTCCTGACAACTTTTCCTTGTCTTTTGGGGGGCCCTTACCTTTGCTATAGGATGCCCAGGAGGTAGCACAGTGCTTTGGGGAGCTGAAGTAGAGTTTCTAAGAAGCAATTGAAAAACACAGCCAACATTTGTCTCAGGCTGCGATTGGGGGTCTGGAAAACAAACGTGTAGCTGCTCTTCTGTGTTTGACAAGTTAGATTGGACAACATCATCCCTTTCAATTGCCCTCTGTTTACTTCAGGCTGACCTCAAGCAATGCTCTCTTTTGAGACAGGCCATGATGCCAAATTGGAAACCTGCTGGTTTATAAGCGCTGGGTGCATTGCAGAGAGCGCAAAGCAGCACCTTTGTCATCTGCTCTTGTTTTTCTTCTCTGGCCCAGGGCAGGACCACATCTCTCTGCTTCTCATCCTCCTCCTGTCCCCGGTGAACACACCTGAGCCATTTGTTCAGAGATTCCCTTTCTGAAATTGCTCTTAGCCCATTAGCACAAATGCCAAATCTCCCAGCCCTCCAGTGTGGTTTTTAATGGAGCCCTCTGCAAGTGAATGCTTTATTCTGGGGGCTCTGCTAGACAATAGGCTCTCTGGATTCTCCTCCAGGGGACAAGCTTGTCAATCAAATTGTCACAGACAATAATTACCCCCTGCTTTATTCGCTCTGTCTGTCTTCAGAGCAGTCAATTAGAGCTATTGATACAGACAAGCTATTCTCACCAAGTTAGTTTTCAGCCTAATTAAAAAGAACCTGTCAGTGCCTTTCCCTTAACCCTCGGGCTCCTAATGGCTTCTCTTTGTGTACAGTGCAGGAACTAAACTCAGCTCAGCCTTGGAGACACAGGGCTTAGTTAAAGTCTGGTCTTTCATCTCGGGATTTTCCTCAGTTATGGTGAGAGGGCGGGATGGAGGGAGGGAGAAGAGGAATTTTTAGAAAAGACAGAGTACTGTCTGCCTGGTTTTGTCCAGTGTTTTTAAAATTCATCATGTGGAAAGGGGAGAAATCCTCTGAACTTCAGACTCCTTGAAAGCACTCTGGTGGTAAATGAGTGTTCATTCTCTCTGAGCACACAGACCTTTAAACAGACAAGTAAGGGCCCTCTTCAGGGATGAAAAACAGTGCTTTTCCCTGCCAAAGTGTTTTGTTCTGCCTTTTTTTTTTTTCTTAAAATGACCAGAACCCACAAAAAGATAGGCCAAAAACCTCATCATCTTAAGGATACTGCTGATCTAAAGTGTATTTGAGAAAGTAAATACTTTGACCAGGTTTTTATTGTGACAGAAGAAACTGCCACACTCCACAATTTGAGCTCATTTCAACGAATTGTGTCCTCAGTCATAAAATAAACTCACTGTCCAAATTTGGGGGTGTGATTCTGCCATGAATTTACACCTCCTGGGATCCAGTGTATGGGGCCTAGTTTTCAAAGAACCAGTGGGCTGAGTTCTTCAGGCCTCTGCTCCTACAGGACCAACTTGTATCTATTATAAATCTGCTGCTATAACTGATTATTCCTTTTCTGAATTAACAGTATCTTTTTTCATTTTCTTTTCTCTTCCATGTGTTTGCTGCTTTTGGATCCTCTTTTCGTCTTCTCTTCCTTCGTGAACTGTAACATACAGGTAAGTGTAAAATCTTTTTTTGCAAATATACTTTATTAATATTTCTTCTGTGCCTTTCCCCTGATTGTTTGCTCTATTGCAAATGACATTTGAGGAACATGTTGCACAGAGAGAGTCACAGTATTGAGAAAAATCTGGTATGATCCCCAGTGCTCTATAAATACATGTTCCCAAACAATGAGCCATTTCACAAAAAGAAAAGAAAATCCAAAACCAAGTTTCCTGTTTAACCCAGAAACAGTATAAAGTGAGGCAACACAAGTCTCCTGACAATGAAATTGCTCACCCCTCACTTTGTGCCAGTGTTGTAATGAAAAGCACTGGAAATCAGAGCTCTGTATGAAGAAACTCTTTACTTTCCTGCAGTGGGGCAGACCTCCGTAGAGGGTCACAAAATAATTTCCAAGTGTAATTTAAAAGGAGAGTGGGATTTGAGAGGTAAGAAAACCTACCTATGTGTTTAATCAGTGTGGCTTTGAGCTCAAAACTCTGTGCACCCTTCCACAAAGTGTTTACTGACAAGTTTGCTGTGATATGCAAGTCTATTGTAATTCAAAACCTGTCCCAAATCCTTGCCCCAACCCACCTCTAATTACCAAGTACCTAAAAAAGGAATAAGGAATACTTAATTTCTGGAGTTTTAGAAAACTTTTTCACTCTCCTTTGAAGATGTGTGGAGAGCCAAAAGGGTCTATGATATCTCAAAGTGGAGCTTTCCGACTTTTGCTTGAAGCGTGGGCTGTTACACCTGAGTTCAGTGGCAGGGGACACATCCCGAGCTTCTCCCGTGCTCGCTGTGACCTGAACTTTGTGCTTTTTCAAAGAGCTTTGCCATTGCTCTGGAGCTCCCTGTGATGCCAGCGTCCTTTAGAAGGTGTTACAGGCATCTCCCACACTACTGCTCTTGCCAGCACTGCATTTTATTTTCATAACAATCTGTGGGCAACTGCTGAAAATTCAGTTCTGTTCTCAACCTCATGTTCTCTGCGTCCTTCCTCCCCTAGATAGCTGTGACTGTGATGGTACAAAGGTAGAGTAGCTGTCTTTGTGTCACTGACCACTCATACTTTTGTCTAAGTGGGATTAAATTTTGTTTTAAATGTGTTTACTTTCAAACATTTGGTTAACATAGTGCTGCAAAATGATGCAACAGCCGAAACACTTAGAAATTCCCATTGTTTGAGAAGCCGTTCTGCTGCGTAAGTGAAGTACTAAGCAAAGGGTGATTACAAGTATAAAAGCGCTCATGTAAACTGCATGTTTTAAAAGCTTGTGTGCGTTACAGTTTCAAAATGTGAGATGTAACAAAATACCATCAATATTGCATGTACCACATATGGAGCATACAAATATCTGAGCTGTAGATCTGAACCATGTCTATAAAAGCAGAATTTGAAGCAATCCAGCTTTGTAAGCTCCTGCGCACACATGCATATGGAATATTGATACACTTGCATAAATATTTATTGACCTTAAGTTGTGGGGTGCTACCCTTTTTGAAAGAAAGATAATGAGAACACTTGTACTGGAGCAAGAGAAAGATCCATCTAGTCTGATAGGCCAGGGAAGAGTAAAACAGGGCAAGCATATGTGATGCTTCCCCAGCTTCCCATTATTTTCAGTTTAGGGACTTCCTGAGCATCGCTAAAGTAGGACATTCAGAGCGAAAATTAAACGTAACAGACAAATATGGGACAGAATACAGAGTTTCTGACCTAAGGATGTAAACACTGCTTACAATTTACTACTTTCTTCCCCAAGTCCCCCGTTCCTTGAGGTTCCCAGCACTGCACCCCCTGCCACCCCCACCCATGCTGGCTTTCTCCCAGAGGGCAGACGAGTAATGTGCACCAGTTTACAGGTTCCTTTGATGCAGCACTCTTAGAAGAACTTCAGTGTAAGCGATGGTTATCAAATGAAATTGGAGTTGGTGCTGGAAAATTCAAAGCGGTTCTTCTCTATCCGGGGAAGAAGGAGGCTTTTCTTTTGCTCGTGTCAAAGGCGCTGCGCAGGGCTGTGGGACATGTCATTGCTTTTCCTTCGCCGTGGTTTTTGCAGGTTATTCTTCCAGTCTTTCCATTAATTAAATAAACAGACCCTCTTTCTGGGTCTGTTTAATTACAGCTGGAACCTGTGTCTATGCCTAAGTCTTCATGACTGTGGATGGCTTATGTAGCATTAGAAGTAAATCTCCTGGGAGTACCTACCTGTTGTCCTTTCCAGCACACCAGGGATATTTTGAGCCCTAGTTTAATCCTCCAATGCCAGAGATGTTCTCAAGTCCCTAGCCAGCAGGAAGAGCTGGCCTTTACTCTCCTTGCAGAAAAATAATACTAGGTTATCACTGGGAAATGACTTATTTCAGAAGTAATTTGTTGTCTGTCAGAGAGAGTGTTCGCTTAGGTTGCAAAATGTTGCGTTTTGAAATGTAGCTGAAGGCAGGTGATGTGCACAGGTTGGAGGAGAGGGGCTGAACGTGCTCGTGGATTTACAGAAAAAGTGGGAGATTAAATCCCGGATGTGCACTGTCCCAAAGGAGGCTTCTCTCACAGGCTGCTTGCCTCTTGTATACCAACTCACAGTGGCAATTTGTGGGCTTATATGCTAGACCTTTGGTTGGTTTTTTGCCAAATTCTTGAAAAAGGAAGACTAGGCTTTCCAATACAGTAGTTGAGGGGTGTATTCTTGAGAAGCCAGTGCTCAGTAAAAACTTCTTCAGAGAAAATTAAGAGTTATTTAGGTGCAGGAAAGATCAAGTAACAGTACCTTCATTCTTCTTACCGAATGTGTACGTAGGTGCACAGAAATTTGGGAAGGTACACATTTGGAAGTAACGGAGCTCTGGTTTACTTCGGGTGGATATCAGAATAAGAATTCACTGCTGGAGGTTGAGTGGGATGTGAACTCTCAGTTGGCCAGCTGTAGCACATGGAAGATGCCTGGAAATTTTGTCTGCCGTTTCTGGCTGTGCCCTTGGGGTGCTGTCAGCTGTGACCGGGAGGTTTAAATACATAAAAGTCCTGTTTAGAAGGAACAGCCCCTATTTGTAAGAAACTTTTCCATAAAAAAATCAAACTAGGTTCTGTTTTTGCCACACTAGAAATCCACTGAGTGTCGGATAGTTTGATGACTTTGGAACTTTCCCTGTCCTCCTTTTCTGAACACTCTGCTGTCTCTGGTGTCTTAATGTACTTTATGTTGAAACATATCAAGCAGAAGCAAACTTTCCCTGACTTAGCAATTAGTGTGGAACCACATTTCCTGAGATAAACAGAAATCTCAAGGTATATGAGATTAAATCAAATTACAGCAGGATGAAGACAGTATACATGAATCCTGCAGATTTGAATTAAATTTAGCATAAAAGGTAATTTATCTAAGGTGGTTTTTATCCCATATATTTATTTAACTCTTCATTTCTTTTGTTATAAGCAATTACAGCATTCCAAATCTAGTACCTAACATCAGCGAGTCTTAGCCTGCATCACTTAGAGTGGTAGAGTAGCACAGTGTCATCCGTCTTGGTTTAAAGCCTTATCAGAAGCTTTGAAGTGAAATATTTGGCTTGCTGGTTTAGACACTAGACTTTGATATACGTCTGTAATTGTGTGTATGAGCGAGCGCTCACATAATTGTTAAATACTCTTGCGGAGCTACTTCACAGCCTTTCATAGGAAAATTGAAGCAGAATTTGTAGTTTACTAAACCTGAATACGTGTGAAAGCTCAGCTGAACGTTGCACATATTGTCAAGTGAATTAAGTGTGGTTGCCTTAAGTTCCTAGAATTGATATGAGGCGTGAAGGCATAAATCAATTACAGAAGGCCCTGCATTTTCTTCTGTTTTATTTATTTCAAAGTGCCTGCATTGCAGCTGCTGTATGGTTGTATCGGTAACAAGTCCTTGTGTTCAAATTTGCTTGGTAGTTCTCATGTTTTCCTCTTTCCTCCTGCTTGTAGCATTCTGAAAATGAAATGTTTCAGGCTGAGGTATTCCTGCCCTAAGCTGGCTTGCGGGGAAGGGAGGACCGGCTTGCTTTATCCGTTTGGGTGCAAGTCTGTGGTGGAAGCGCGTGGATGTTCTGTTACGAAAACTGGAAAAAAATATTGCAATTTGTTTTGATAGATTGTCATGCTGTTCAGCCAAATAATACAAATGTCCAACAGAAGATATGTTGTAATAGGTATTTGAGAAACGCAAGCATGTAATTAAATATTGTACCATACACACTCAAGTGGGAATGCAGTTAGCGTCATCCTTAGCATAAATATTTTTCTTCTTTGGAACATTAATTAAAGAACAGTAACGTTTTCTTAATACGTTCTGGTTTATAGCCTTGCACTCAAAACACGAACATGACTGAAAAAAATTACTTCTGTAAATTGAATTGCCTTATCTTTTACATGAAATGGTCTGAAAATGTATTGGCGGAGTTACTCCTGCTATTGTTAGTTTCTCGTGGCATTGTTGGAAACAGATAGAGAGCTGTGATTTTGATCACAATGAGATAAGAATGGGTAAACTGGCTTCACACTGTTGTATCACCTCTGTATTTTCTGTTCCCTGCTTTTATTCTGGCATTTAACTTGGCTGCAAACTACAGAAATAAAAGGCCGCTCAGGAGGAGGAAGCAGAGGAGCTTGTAAAGCTTGTGATGATACACGGTAAGGGGAAAAAAGAAATGAGATGTTGAAAAGCAGCCTGAACCACAGAGCGGGTTTCCTCGCTGAGGTCGTGTCCCCGAGGACTGGAGTGGCTCGGCGAACTGGACGTGCTGGTGCGAGGCCTCTCCCTCTCCAGGCAGCCCCTGTTGTGCTACCCAGCCCTGCTCCTTTTGTCCCACACGTTGTGGTGGGAGGGAGAGAAGGTGCGAATACCTCTTTAGTTTGGATGGATAGCAGGCTGACGGCCTGTGGTGCAGGATGATTTTGTTTTTCCTGTGCTGTTATGTGATGATACAAGTGCTTTATTAGGTTAAAGGTGGAAATCATAATGCTTGAGTAGGAGTTATTTCTATAGGTGCAGCTGATGAACAGTTTTGCCACATCATGTTGTTTCTCAGTTCTTAAAGATACTCTGCTGAATTAAAAATAGGGGAGATACGGTTTCACCTCTTTCTTTCCTGGCCATTTTTGTCTAGACTCCAAGATTATTTTTTTGTATTATTTTTTGAGAGACTTGAGCCGGCCTTAGATCCACAGCGACAGAAGATTTTAAGAGAAAAGAAAATGAGAACTCTTCAGACTTGCATCAATGAATGGGCCACAGACACTGGTTTGCATTTGTGTGTCTCACAGAAATGTGCAGTTTTTTCCTCATCCTGTGGGTTTTGTGGTCCTGAGGATTATTACTGACATTGGGAAGTGCCTGGCAGTACACTGGCTAAACCAAGGCATTCACATCTGGCATTGCTTACATCTCTTACATCCCTCTAGAATACATTTTTGCAAGTCGCTATTTCCCAGGCAAAACCACAGCAATTATTCTGGTTTAAAAAAAAAAAAAAAAATTAAAAAATCATGAACCAGATTCAGAGAAGTATTTATGGCTTTCCCTTCTGAATATCAATGGCTGGCAGCATCATACTGAGAACAGGCTATACCAATCCAACTAAGTTCCCAAGCAAATTTCTTACATGAAAATGTTTATTGATACCAGGACACTGCAATATCAGCAGGTGGTCCAGTCAGACAAGTAAAGGAGTGATCTATCTCTTTCTTTAGAAAAAAAAAGAGAAAGGGAAGGGAACAGGAAACCGAAATCCTGAGTTTCTTACTACTCGTGCTGGGAGTTCAACTGTCCAGAGGGAACAAATGAGCAATGTAAGCCATCAGAATAAAACAGGGCACTCAGCATCTTCCCCTTTTTCACCAGGATAACTCCATTGACATCAGCTGATGTAAACTGTCCTAACCTGTAGAAAATCACACCCATTACTTACAATTCTCAAAGGCTTAAATTATTCTGATATTGCATCTCGAGCCCTTGTGTTCTTCCCCTGGAGAGCGTGTTTCTGAGCCGATGCCGAACAAGTCAGCAGATGAAAGCCCGTTCTGCCCTGGCATATGATAGGGGTGGAGGGCTGTCAAAAGGTTTGAGCATTGCCATGCCAAGCACCGACCCGACCCACTCGCAGGTTTGTGCACAGATCTGATTTTACCAACATACACCTTTTAAATAATTTTATTTCCCAGTTCTCTTTCAAACCCCTGTTTCTTTTCCTATTACTGCCATCATTACCAACAAAATAGTACCAAGTTGCACTGCTGCAATTTTTCCAGGCTCTTATAGCAAGAAGTTGGCAGGAATGTGACCC
This sequence comes from Pampusana beccarii, assembly GCA_013399365.1. Classification (NCBI taxonomy): domain Eukaryota; kingdom Metazoa; phylum Chordata; class Aves; order Columbiformes; family Columbidae; genus Pampusana; species Pampusana beccarii. The sequence goes on from VWYH01007506.1 coordinate 2,042,802, forward strand.
AGTTTGTCTCCCTCCAGCCCCACACAGGTTTTTATCTTTTTTTCCTGCTACTGCTATATAGTCTCTTATGAGTATTTTCCTACCTTGGGGTGCTGTTTAATCTTTTTAACCTAATATACATAAGTAATCTGGTGTGGAAAGGATCTTGATTAGCAAATATAAACTGGCAAATATTTATGTTTGTAAGGCTGGTGAAACAGATCTCACTAGGGTTCTTAGAAGCAAATGTGGCTGACGGTGCAGACGAGTCTTTATTACTCGGTTTGGATTGATTTTACAATGTTTGAGTCTATAGATAAAGACTGAAAATTTAAAAAATGAGTTAAACCACCAGGTGAGTTACCTTGCTGAATGTTTCTGTATTGTTGTTCTGTAAAGACTATAGTTACGAGTTTCTCAAGATGAAAGTAGTAAAGACGCAGAAAGTCTGGTTGCTGCAGAAGTCTGTTCACATAATGATTTAATGGTACAATTGACCAACATGAAAATTAATTATTGGACTTTCCTTTTTTCATTTTTCCCTGAGGAGTAGCTTGACTAGTAAAAACTATGGAGGGTGGGTTAATTTTTTTAAATGGTCTTTAGGAAAGGTGGAATTTGGCGGCACTGCCAGTAGGTCCTGTTTTGCAGGGAGTTTTTTGTATGGAAATTTGACTGGTTTGAATGTGGGCGCAGGAGCCTGAACCTATTAGACCTGTAGTTTTCTTCTAGTCCTTTCACTGAACCTCTGACCTTCCTGATAAGGTCAAATAGTTTCATGTGTAGGCCCGGTTCAGTTCTTTCAGGGGAACTCCTGACTTAAGCCTATTACAGAAATGATCTACTCAAGTATAAGCCTCATCTGTTTCTTTCAGCTGTTACCTGCTGGAGGGTAATAACAAAGGCAGCTCATAGAATATTTAGTTGGGTTTTGTTGCAAAATGGCTAAATAAGACTACTTTCATGAAGTATCTGCAGCAGAGTTGTATTTAATTCAAGACACTTCTCGGAAGATTGTGATGGGCCTGCTGAAAGCAGGAGAAAATCCTCTCTAAGGCTCTAAATCAGTATGTCCAAAAATGTCTCCAAAAATACAAAGGAGAAAGAGTGTGTTACAAAATCGAATCCTGATGGCAAATAGCGCGAGACATCCTCCGTTGTTTGTAGTGTAAGGTTGCTGCCGGGAATTAGCCGTGGCTGTTAAAGCTGACTACAAACCCACAGTTTAATTTCAGATTACATTATCTGCTTTGGATTTTATAACACTAGTCATGATGCATCAGCACTCTGGAGTCTTTATTGCCATTAGTAGGGGACAGAAACTGATAATCAGTTCCATGTATGGTAAGGAAATTCAAGTTTCTAGGCACAGGTTTCAGCTAATGGGTTCAAAAGTCACTTAGGCAGGAATACAGTGCACTTGAGAGGAAGTGTTTCACTTTGGGGCGTCTTCAGCCATACCCTTAGGCTCAGCTTTGAACGGGCATAGGCCACAGTTTCCCTGTCCGCACCTTCAGCTGCTGCCGGGCTCAGAGTTCCCTGTGCACCCTGCTCGAAAAAGCCCGCAAGGAAATGTTTTGAGCGGTGCAAGCGTTGTGAGACAACACAAATTAACGTTGCTGCTCAGAGTTTCCAGGTAAACTCTTTTAATCTGTTGCTCACGAAACCCTTCTCGCCAGGCCCACAGGAATCCCTGGGTGTTCTCCATCAAAATGCGTAAACCGTGGTGGCCGGTGCTGTTCGTCAAGTGGGAAGATGACAAACTGCTGCTTATTTGTACCTCAAAATATACTGCTCACCTCTCACAGGCTCTAACCTAGGCCTCGGTCACTCAGATGTGCATTCCATACTTGCTACGGGGCCAAAAAGATTAACAGCCTGGGGTTTGAAAGTAGTAATACCGCAGCTCTTCTGCTGTGCACAGCCGGAGTGAGTTGGCAGCCTGGGTTTTAAGAGTGTGTACTTGGACAGGGAAAAGTGTATGGAATTGCTTCTGGTTCACTGATTTTTTTTTTTTATTTTTTCCCTTTCTTTTTTTTAATCGTACGGGCTTGATAGCCTTATCTCAGCAACCATTTCCAAGATGGGCTTTTTGCCAGTTTTACAGCCTTGTCAGCTGCATCAATCACACAGCTCGTCTCGGGTCACAGCAGTCAGCGACTCAGCCAGCATTAAAATCCAGAACTTTCCTCGATAAGCACACTCACCTTTCCATAAGAGCAGATGGCAGGACTAATGCTGCATCCGCTGGTAGCAGGGAATGTGCTGTGTCCCTTTGGCAGGCTCTGTGGTGCTCTGGTGTCTGCCTCCGTTGATGTATCTTGCACCACGGTGGCAGTGCTTGGAGGTTTTGTCCCTTGTTTGCATTGAGTATTGGAGGTATGGTACCAATTAACAAGAGATTTTCATCGAGCAGATTCTTGAGCTTTTTTCCCCAATTTCCCCTGCCTATGTGACATGTAACTAAAGCCAAACAGCGCATTAGAGCAATGGATAAGCTGCATGGTACTCTGGTGGGAGGGAAAATGGTGTATTGATCTGCTTATAAACTGCACAACAGGGCAAAGTTTTAGTGCTAGTAGTCTAGTTAACAGCATGTAGTAGCAGTTTTCTGCAAGGAACCAAAATACACAGTGTGAAGGGCCTCGTTATAGAGCTGACATAGCCCAAAACTCTTCTGATGATCGTGGACCCAATGCACCTGCTGATCTTGGAAACTAAACTGTCTTGGGCTTGTCCAGCGCAGCGGTGAGACTGCCTGGCAATCTGTGATAGCGTGGGCAAAAAGTGACGAGCCCAGACTGAACTCAAATAACTAATTCACCCCATCACCACTGCTGAGCTTCAGGTTGTGCAAAACAAGAAACCTCGAAGTTCTTTGTCCTCTTACTTTGAGAATTTTTTTAGTAGCTTTCCATTTGTCAGCTGGTACTTCCATTGCTACCTGAGAAAGATGATTGAATTTGCTCCATAATCATACGTTTTCTGCGCGCTATTCCCAGCGTTCCGCTTAGATTAACAGTCATAAGCCCAGCCCAGACAAGAGGTGGTCCTGGTGGCTGGGTGCAACCTCCAGTGCAAACGAACACAAAAACAAACCAGAGGCAGGAGAAGAAATGAAGAGCTGGAGATGCTGAGGTAGTGTGCTTTGCATGGAGCGGGTCAGGAAGGGCCTTGGGAATGTCAGGTCTTCTGACTCCGGCTTCCAGGAAAGTACTAAACCATTAGAGCCGTCTGCTACAGCTCCTGACGGGCTGTTAGGACTCCAGTCGTACATCTTCATTTCAAGTTCAGCAGGCAGGTAGCTGGCTCTTTTACAGCGTTGGAAGTAGGAGACCGCTGGAACGTGCAATTATTTGCTTAAGGTGACAGACATGCCGAGGTCCTGGAGGAGAGTTGTAGTTGAAAACTGGCAACCACAGACCTGTTTGTGTTACGTAGAGGCATCTGCCTGGGGTGATGATACCAGGAAAAACTGTGTGAGGGATTGGAACGGTGCCTGTCCTCTCTGCCAACCCGTCTCTCCGTGATGCTGCAGATGTGGCATCCTGTGGCTGTTCCAAACAGGAACGCTAACTGGTGGTCTTGAACTTGACTACGTGAAATGGTGGAGGTAGGTGCGTCCTTTGCTCTTCTCTCTAATGGTTAAAACCATTTGGGACAGGGTTGCTGAAGTTTTATCCACATCTGCTTAGGCAGAAGTGCAGCACCAGTCTCTGGTTCTCTTTGACCAGTGCCAGTTGTGCAGCTGGATTCTGAGACAGCTTTTCTCTTTACAGTTTCTCTCCAAATTGCAAATGATGTGAAATATGGAGTATGCTGCAGGAGCATACATGAGGGAAACTACTGACTTTCTGGAAACCTTGCAGTCTGGCTTGAGAACTCAGTTTACCTTTAGATAAGGTCTGATCCAGGGATAGGAACTAGTCTCGTTTTTCCCAGGTGTTTGTTGTATCTGTACTAGCTGAACCATCTAACGCCTTTATGAGTTTTTTAAAAGTTATCACAGAGTGCTGCAGCTGCCCTTTTGCTTTTCTGTTTCTATTAATATATCCCCAAATATTCTGCTCTGCTGCTCTTCGAAACTACCTAAGAATGGTTAAAAATCTAAAATCTAGCAGGCCTAACTTTTTTAAAGTACTGGAAGCCCAAGTACATCCCCCCTCCTTCCTCTTCTACCCCATCTCTCCCTCTTTTGCTGTGCTTCGCCCGTTGTTTAGTCCTTTTTGATTGTCAGGTAGTAAATTCCCCATGAAGAGTGTCTGGGATGCACAGAACACACCCACTTTTCATGGTGGGGATCTCTGATAGGGAGGGGGAGTCAACACATCCCTTCACCCTCTTCTGCTGGGACCCTAAGCAAAAATATTTACCTTTCTTTTTGTTAAAAGGGTGCTTATTTGTATATAAATGCAGTAGTTTGCTGTCCCCTGCTCTGTGCATCCTCCCCCTGCCCTGGCTCTGGATCCACAGGTGGATGCCGGGAGGGGAGAAGAGCGGCGATGTCTGGCAGGTATCGCGTGGTCTTTTCAGATCTGTGCTGACTCGTTCTGAATAAATGCCTGTTGTTACTAATGTTTTGTGAAAATCAGAAAGAAAATATAGGGAAATGTGCGTGTGGTTTGGATTGTAAATGATGGGACTATAATTCTTAAGTCCTTAAAACAGTCTGTTAGAACAAGATTAAGGAGCTACCGGGGGTTTATAAAGTCTTGCTTGATGCATTGCCACTTTGAAATGTTGTGTGCTGTCTCTTGGTGGTTATAGCACGAAGTGTGGGCCCGTGCAAAGACTCCGAGATCGTACTTTTTTAATACATGTGCTTTCCCAAGTGTCATTTATTTGGGATACCCTAAAACATTTCAATTTATCTTGATTTCACCTGATTTTATTGGATTGAGAAGAGCTGTTAGTTCCTCATTTAGACTGCCACAAAACATTCAAACTCATTAATCGATAATTATCTAACAAGCAACAGGAATAGACCTCTTGCTGGGCTCGAGGCTGAAAAGCCCATGTGAACCTTTACAGATGTTAGGACGTTGAATGAGCTAACGATGGATTTGAGTTGCTGCGTGTTCAGTGGGAACTCCTCTTATTGATGGCCAATTGCATTTCTCTGCTAATCCAGGAAGAGGTAACGAGACCGGGACAGTGTTCAGAGCAGTCCATTCAGAGGGAACCGCTCTTCGGAAGCTGTTCCTTCTTTCTCCATCACGAGGCTGGACTGAACAGTGCCTCCCATTTGAAAGCGTTAGCATCTGAAAGACATTATTTAGAGTTCCTGTAATTTTATTTATGAGGAAATTGGGGGTTTAGACAGCAAAATATTACATTTCAGTGTCAACTTTAATCCATTCTCTGGCCTAAAACCCCCCAAAAGTGCTTGCTGCCGGGGTGGGGAACTGGCAGTATGATTATAATTAGCATGGGACAAGGTAGCGCAGCAGACGGATTCAGTGCTTGCCCAGATGTTCTCATCTGGAAAGTAGGCTTGATGTCCTGACAACAGTCCTTCCTTTGCCGTAACTTAATTCCATGCCTCATTTGTTTGCCTTTGGTGCCGCCGTGATACAGTCACAACGTGTGTCTGAACGCCGAGCACTAATTCCATCACGCAGCTGCTGAAGATCAGCCAGCAATGTAACACGTCAAAGACACAGAACTCTACCCGAAGGCAAAATTGGTTGAGGTGGTTCGTTTTAAAGGAGGTTTTTCTAACTTTTCAAATGCAAGTTCTGAGTGCTGGGTGAAAGTTGGAATTGGTACTAAGGTTAACCTAAGAATTGCTAAGAAAGCTACCCTGGAAGTGCTTTTTTCAGGGGAAAAAAACACCATACTGACAAAGTGCTCTTGCTAAGGAATCAGCTGTACTGGCAAAGCTGTTCTTTGTGCTGTTTTAGTAACACCTCTCCCTGGAGTGCACACATGAAAGAAGCTTTCCAGCCAAAAGCATGTGCTGCCAGTACAAACATCTCTGCGCAGAGGGGCTTCTGCTGGCACAGCTCTGTCCCACCAAGAGCCACCTCTTCTCACCCTTCACGGAGAGCGCCGCGCCAGCAGAAGCCTATGGGATATATGCATTATATATATACGCAGCCTTACTTGAGCTGAGCGTGTTTATTCATCCACTTCTGTAGAAGTCCTTGTGATGTTGAGTATGGTGTGGCACGGTGCTGTTCGTGAGCCCCAGCCTCTCGATGTCAGCCTGTCTGTTAATCCTTGCTAAACCTCTTAAACCCAGCCTCTTAATACACGTCCCACCTGCTTCACTCTGCAGCACATGTTGTTAGGGATAATGTAAGAGTACGTAGCTGGGCAGATGAAATTTTCACAAGCGTCAGAGTGAACTTAGTGACTTTGAGAGTCTTGCTATTTGCAGCTCCTCCTCGTTCAAAGTCTACAGTCTTGTTTTTATATTGGCTGATGACTTGCGTGGGTAGGTAATCCTCATTACATCGTTTGCAGTGAGCCAAATCGTCCCTGCTATGAATCAACATCACACAAAACATTCCGGTGAAACAAGCTCATTTACACCATAGTGAGGTTTTGGTGCTTTAGGACTGGGCTCATCAGGGAAAGTGTTTGTATGGAGAGTTTGAACCCCTAAACTCTGTTCAGAGAGTCTGTCATGCTGCCACATTCCAGAAACTGCAGCCTCAGATGGCTTGTGCTCTTACAGCGTAAATATATATCATATGACATGTGCAATATAAAAAAAAAGTATGAATTACAAAGAGCAGCCTGATTTCACGTGCATTTGAGGCAGCCATAACAGAGCTTGTAACTTGTTCCTGGGAGTTACTTGTTTTTCAGGCAGCCCAGAAGCGGAGATAGCAGATAGCAAACATGTTGCTGCTATTGCGTGTTCTGATGGCGAGCGCACAGGCTCCCTCTTCCACCTGAGTAACAGCACAAAATGAATTCTTGCAAAGCAGTTATGGATCTTTCCATGTTGCGTCAGCCTCGTTCTGTGTGCAAGAAATGTTATAGATGGCTTTATTTTCAGAAGAATATCCTTTGGCTCATAACTGTCCCGAATACAGAGAGGTCTTAGGACTTAAGCGTCAGGTCTATGAGCAAATCCAGTGCGTTTTCAGCAGCATTTCTTCCGTGCATCAGACAGCATTGTGGGCCCATCCAGAGAAAGCTATACTATTCTATGCCAAAACCGAGTTGTTCTCTCTGATCTGAGTATTACGTTTTTGTTTGTGTAGAGAAATCTGCTGTGCTGGGGTTTCTGTGGATGTCATGTCATGCCGGTGTCATGGGAGGTTTGTCAAAACCGTAGTGCTGAGCAAGGAGAGAAATCCAATCTGGGATTTACCAAGCACTTGTCAGCGTCACGGGTGCTTTGTGTGGGTGTCGGGCAGCAGGAGGGAGATGGACGGCTCTGTTTCTTCTGCTACGCAGAGTGACTTGTTAGCTGAAGTAAATCCTACGGTTAGTTTTTGACCACCATTTCTGCTCCGCTGTGCTCCGCAACTTTGGAATGGACTCTGTGATGCCTAATTAGAAAAGCTATTACTATATTTAATTCGGTGCCAGAGTCAGCTCAAGGCCACTGTCACTTAGCGGGGCATGAAGTCAGAGGTCTGAGTCCGTGCGAGGTGGTGGTCAGGTGTTGGCTGAAGTTGGCTCCCCGGCTTTCAGAATTAAGTGGATCTGCCATCCGTGTAACAACTCAAAGGACTTTCATGCCTTAAAGAAAGGCCTTTTCCTTCACGGATTTCCAACGCTGCAAGAAATAAGGCTTTTTAGCACATAGTGGAGCTTTTGCCCTTGAAGGATGTGATGCCTTTGTGCTCAAGCCCTCCCAGCCTCCCTCCATTCAACCTGAAGTCATTCTGATCAGAGAGGAAATCTTCAAAAACCGGGCTGTGACTTTCATTCCCTGCTCTGCTCCTGATCTGCCGTGTCTTTCAGCAAGTCACTTCACATCCTTAAGTTGCTGTTTTCCTTCCCATCTTCCTCCTGCTTTATCTTTTTAGGAACCTGAGACTGAAAATTATCTTTTCAGCTGTAGGTGCAGGCAGTCATATACTGACTATTTATTAGAGGAGACTCCATAAAGCACCTGTTTCAGATGTACACATCTAGGGGTTGCCAAATGCTTTCCCTGAGGAACAAAACCCGAAAGTGTGGGCATCACCAGTGGTTTAAGTCCTTGAAAAAGCAGAGGTTTGTGCAGCAAAGCCCCAGATCACTGGAAAAGGGAGACAGAACAAAGGAGAGAGCCTGGTCTCGGCCGTGGAGGAAGCTTTGTCCCTGTCCTCATCAGGGACCTGTGGCGTGGGTATTATGTATTCTGTTTGTGGCAGGGCTTGTGTCTGTCTTGGTGCTGTCCTGCTACCAATAAATATTAATAGCGGTAGATAAAGGTGATTCAGGGCTTTTTTCATGCTGAAGGTTGTATCTGTCTTTCAGAGGTGCTGAGCACAAACCAGCAGCTCTAATTCCATGCGTTCGGTGCTTTTAAATATTATCAGGGCTTCAGTCTTCTCCCAACTAGCACTGAGAGGGAGGAAAAAGTAAAATAAGTGAATACTTCCCAAGAAAATGCACTTTTTCATCTTTCTTCCCTGATCCTCAGCCTTCTGTACAGCATGAAGTGAGGGAATAAAGGCAGAGGAATTGAATTTTGGAGATGATCAAATGCATTGAAAATTTTAACATGGCACTTTAGTAAGCAGCGAGAGGCTGTCCCAAGGCAGCTGACACGCTGATGGCTCAGTATGAAATGCAAGGGAGAGCTTCTACATAAACAATATGTGAAAAGAGCTCCTCCAGCCTGGTTTTTATTCAGCAGGAGGATGGATGCGAAGGAGCGGGGGGAAGGGCCCGTTTCCAAGCTCATTCAAATACGCTCATTCAAAGGTGAAGAATTTTTAATTGGCGGAGAGGGAGGCTGAGAGCAGGCGGGACAGGAACGGGGGAGAGAGCAGAGCGAGGGAATGACAATTCCTAAAGATGCATTAAACTGTGGGGAGCCTAAAGGAGGCTTAGAGATGAGCCTAAGTAACTGGGACAAAGTCTGCTCAGAAGCCACAGATGGGCCTTGGCTTTCACTATTATCTCCTTGCGCTCACAAAGGCGAGGAGAGGGAGGGATGGGGGCAAGGGGAAGGTGCTGCCTCGCCTCCCTCTCCCTTGCATTTGCATCCAGAGACAAGTATTGTTTGCTCCGCTTGCACAGAGACGGGCAGGAGGGACGGAGGGTGGGAGAAAGCAGCAGCTCCCCGTAGCTCAGGGGATCAGACGGCCCCGGATTCTTCCATCCTCCTCCTGCCAGGCAGGGTGTTAATGTGGCGTGAAAGCAGTTTAAAGCCCTGGGCCCCTCTCTCGGTCAGCGGGGTGTCCTGCGCAGCAAAGTCCCCAGTGGGTGGCTGTCAGTGGCAGTCCGGTCGGTTAGGCAGAAATTTATTAGTATTATATTTTTTCCCCACCATTTTTTTTGTTAGAGCAGCGGGGAGAAAGTGACAGCTATATTAGGGGCTGAAATGCCTCCAAAGGGGATCAGAAGACATCTGCGGAGAGGGCTTCTGACAAAAACCCCTTTCAGTATGCCTGAGCAGCGGCTTCCAAAGACATCGTGGAAAATAAAAGAAGGGAAGGTTTTCCACTTCTGGAGGGCTAAGGCTCCTGCCTTTTTATTTCTCTTTTTATTTCTCTGTTTCTTTATTCCTTTCCAGCCTTTCACAACATAGGCATGCTTCCCATTAGCACCCAAGAGAAGAATAACCGCTGCGCTCACTTGCTCCTCTCTTGCTCTTTCTCTGCTTCCCAAATAACGAAAAGTGGAGGCTTTGAGCAAAAAGGTGGTCTCAGAGTCACATCTTGAAGGCAAGTCCTCCTGCAAGGCAACGCTGAGCTCCTCTGCCACCGGCGCTATCAGGCATGCCAGAAATATTTTAAGCAGTCAAAATGGCTTTGTACTTTTTCATCTCTCTGTCCCTAACCATCCTTCCCCCTCTCACATCCCATCCTGTTTGGCTGTGGAGCTTGGGAGAGGGGGAGGAAAGGAAAAAACCAGCAATCACTTTTATCATTAACCCATTCAGCTGCAAATCCCCCTCCCCAAAGAAAATTCACACAGAGATTTGCATATGCAATCAACTGTATTCTTTATTTCCATAGGGCCTTTCTTATTAACCACCTCTCTCAAAGGAACTCTTCAGGAAATAAAATTGGTTAGAGATTAAATACAAGAAGTCAACCTTGCATGTTAAAACCCCGCATTTTTTTTGTGCAGGAGGCCCTGCCGCTGGCGCTGCGGGTTGTCACAGCCGCTGTCCCGCTGCGGCGGGGCCGTGGGCACAGAGGGTCGGGTTTGTGCCCAGGAGCTGCGGGCAGCCGCCGCCTATTCCTCAGCTTAATCCTTCATTACCTTAACAGCTTTTACTGGCTAGGATGCTGATTTTTTTAATATATTTTTTTCAGGCTTTGAATCACTGTAGAGCATAAAATACCACCCTTTGTTTTTATTGATGGTTCAGGTGGTTTCATTCACACCTGCCCAGGTTCTGCTTTTTGGTTCATTCCCCGTCTCATGCGAGCGGCCCCGGAGCCGCGGCTGGAGGAGCAGCGGGCCCTGCTGGGAAAACGTGGGTACGGGGGCTGCCCGGTTGGGCAGCAGTTCTGGTACTTGCGTCCCCCAGTTTTGGCTGGAGGGCTCAGTACAGTCATTGCTGGCAGTAGAAATGGGACTTTGGGGGTTTTCTCTACCGAATATAATCTACAAACCTTAGTAGAATTAAGATCCTGAAATGGGACAGCATTTGAAATAAAAGAATGAAGATTAATATAACGCTTTCTTACGTATATAATAGATAAAACACATAAAGGAAGGTGTAACATCATATATAGCACCTTTCTTTCTGATTGCAAATATGCCATTGTTGAGCATCGAAAGAAATTCAGCAAAAGTGTGTTTTCATATTCATTAACCCTCTATGCCGTTCTCCTGGGTGTGTTTCTTCATTTCCTGATATCCTGTTTTAAATCTGCGATTGTTAAATTCAGCATTTTAAAGCTGTAAGTGAAAATTTGTAATACAGGAATTCACAGCCGGGGACCCATGTGTCGGTTACAGCTGGACCGACGCTGCGTGCTTTACTGTGTGCAAGCACAAAAGACCACTTTTCCCATAAAGAGTCGGGAAAGTGGAAGAAATTACTTTTCAGATTCTACCATCTGTAAACCGTAGTAACAAATACTGTCATTAGGTTAAAAAAAACCAAGCAGGTAATTTTGAGTAGTCTCATTTACTGTAAGAAAGAAATTCCAAATGCTTGCCAGGGGGTTACTGAAAAACATCGGTATTGTTAAATAATTTCCCATTCAAGCTGCAAAACAAAACTCAAATGGATGTTGTTTCGTACATAATCAGTATCCAGAGACATCTCGTTCCTTTGTGATAGTTTGTTTTCCGTTAACTGTGATGACAGGAAGGAATTTTTCACTAGCGTTTGTTCACTCTTATTTATAAATAGAGAATAAATCTACATTATAGTAACAGCAGTGCTCCCCAAGGCAAATTGTTCACAGTCCAGAAGGTGCTGGAGTTTTATGGTGAATATCGCGTGTCTGTTTCTGTGGACTTTAGTTCTGGTTTAATAATTGAAAACTTGTAAGACCACAAAACTCTTTGGAAAATTTACAGATCTGAGGGAAAGCAAGTTAAGGATGGATGGAAAAAGACATTGAGAGCTGGTCTACTTGGCATTAGGCCAGTTTCCTTTTACTAACACATTCGCTCACCTGGTTCTGTCTTTGTAATCCCTATCTAAGAATAAACTGGGGCTACAGCTGGAGCCGGTGAGGGAGGTGTCACCACCTCATTTCTGCTGCTTACGGGGAAACTTAAATAGCTCACGGTTTTGAGTTACTTAATGAAAGCATCAGACTGGAAATGTAGCTTTTAGATAAAAGCATATGCCCGCCTGTATCAGACAGTGATCAAAGTTGAAATGTTGCTTGGTTTAAAGGGTATTGCTTGCATTTTAATTTAATGGGGAAAATTATGAAAATCCTAATTCAACTGAAATAGTGTAGTGAAAATGGAATCAGGAGGGATCTATGGTCCAGCTATTCCCTGGTTTTCTCAACATATTGATGCTTTAGTTACCTTTAAAACCCCTCCCTGTCCCTTCTTACAGAGGCTTCTGGTTCTTGGGTTGCCCTTTGGCTGATCAGGATCCTGCTCCTCCACTGCCCGGGTTGGTTTTGCGTTGCCCTGAGCTTGTGGTGCTGTTCACGATGGATTTTGAGGTCCCCAAACGTGCCTGGAAGCAGCAGGGGCAAGGGGGGCAGCGCCCATCGGGGCAGAGCGATTAGGGGAAACAGTTAATGTCTGAAAGAAGATATTTAGACACAGCCGCTTTTGTTGGAGTACTAGAACTGGAGCTGCACCCAGCAAACGGAAAGCTTAGCAACCTGTGTGTGTCAGCAGAATCTTTGTTCAGAAGTGTAAATTCCTGGGAACAAAAATAATGAGTATTCTGTTTCCGCTGTTTTCTCTCCCAGCAATTGAGTAACCCGTGCCTAAGGGTCAAAACCACAAGAATGGTGTCCCTGCCCTGGCTTTCTCTTTGCAGCCCTCAAGTGCAGGCAGTCCTGGCCCGGAAATTCAAACCACATACAGGGAATATGACCACAAGGAAGAAATCTTTGACTTTGAAAATAGGAGAGCGAAGGGAAGAAACCCGGTGAGTGCTGCTGCACACGTACGGCCTCGCTCCTGGATGATCCGTTCCTCATTAAAAAGACAGTGATCAAGAAGGGCTCTGTTTCGTAACAAACGTGGGAATTGCGTGCGGCTCCCCCGCCACCTGCCACGCTCACAACCGCTGCCGCTCTTCCGGAGATCAAGGAGCGAACAAATAAAGAACACGAGCCACCTTCCCCTGGTGAGAGGCGATCTCTAATGTTGCAGCATCAGTCCTAACACTGGTAATGTTATGGCCACGATGATCAAAAGGTTTAAGAGAAAAAAGGAGCGTAGGGGCAGTTAGCGCGTTTTGTTGGTCTAACTAATGTAGCTGGAAAAAATGGCCAGGCTGTCACCCGCTCAAAGTTGGGGAGGCCGTGCTGTGCTGCTGTTGTCTTTGCTGTACCTGTTCCTGCATGAGGAGAGGGGCACAGATTTTGCAGCTGTCAGTCAGGGACTTCCAATGCGTCCCTCAAACCCCCCTGCTTTGAAAGTCACTGGAAAGCGCGCACACCAGCTGACGTGTACTTGCATGTGTTCTCCCTTGGGGCTGGTTCTGCTCCAGGAAGGATATCGTCAAAAAGAGGAGAGGGAGGCAAAATTACAGAAAATCATATGCATATGAACCGACTTCACAGCAGTAAAGCCCCAAGATCACTATTTTGGTACCTTGCATTTGGTCCTTCTGTGTAATACCTGCCATTTCTTACAATTAGGAAACACAAGCTTCGCCCTTGTTTTAATGCCATCCAAGAGCTAATCATTGTGCTTGTTGAGAAGGGGGAGAAGTAGGGAATTGCCATGAGGATTGCTATAAATAGAACTTTGCTATAGCAATGCTTTTAGTGGAGAGTGTTCTCGCAGACAGGCTTGTAACGAAGAGGGAGCAGATTTATCGTGCAGGACTGTCAGCCTTTCTCTGAAAGATTTGTTGATGCTGTGCCAGTATGTTCAGTTTAATTCTCTTGTGCTTCTGCCTAAGATTCCCCCTCTTGCTTTTTGCCTAAGATTTGCTGTATTCGTAAATCATTCTTTCCACTGCAGTGCAAGGAGCAGCACTGTTTATTGGAGAAGGATTCTGCAGTTTAATTTAGGAGAACGGTTCACCTACCTCACAGGGATGCGTTCTTGCTTTGAACTCTGGAAGCTGATGTGAACTAGTCTTGGCGTATTCCTTGCTACCACGTGCTTTGTGGCAGCGGAGATGGAGGAACGCCTCTCTGTAATCTGAACAAAGAAACTAAAGAAAATATTCTTTTATTTGAGTTTTGATCTAATTGAGTAGTGTAGCTAAGACTGAAACAATAACGAGTCCTGCATTGTTGTCTATAATTTCAGACTATCACGTGAGAGCTTTCTTTGCCACCTCTTTCCCCCCCAAACAATCATTTTTTGTTTCTATGGGCATGTTGTTTTCCTGGGAGGTGGGCAGGCCCTGCTCCTTGCTCCAGAATCAGCAGAAAGGTTCAGTCAAGTCAGCCCGGGTTGGCTTTGTTTTTGTGCTTTCCTAAATTGCATGTACATCGGTGCCTGAATCTTTCTGAATTTAATGAGTATATTTTAGTGTTCTTTTGTCAGAAAGAACTCAAGAATAGACATAGACATACCCCTGCTGCTGATTCTTTCTTTTCTCCATCTGAAAGAGGAGGCTGAAACTCCGCACCAGACGTTACAAAGATGGACAGAATCCGCACACCAGCCTCCCCATTAGCCTTGTCCCAGAGGGCAGAATCTCACCCCATCTCCTTGGCACATCGTACACCTGGCAGGTCATCCCTGAGGAGTAACTGTCCATCTTCACCAAAAAATTGCTCGTTACTGTGTCCAGTGTGTTAGTGGCAATAGGTAAGGCCATTTGTGTCCAAAGCAGTTTTCTGTCACAGGCTGTCTTTAGTCACAAGGCATATCGAGATGATTGCATTTAGAAATTGGGATGGATGGCAGCTGTCCAAATATTCTTTGAAAAAAATGTTATTAAACAGCTCGACTATAAATCTCTCAGGCATCCTAGTCCCCCTGTTACAGTGACAGAAATATCCTGCGCTTGTTGGCTAGAACTTAACGGTTAACTGTTGCTGACTTTCCTCTTCTGGAAAAAACACCTTATGCAATGGAAACGTTTACTGGTAGTGGCTCTTCTTGCATGGATGGGCTCTTCTGGGTTGCTGGGTGTCACAGCAAGGTGCCCTCCCATGGCAGGACCAAGACCTGCGTGAAAAGTGATGCATGAGAGCATCTGTCAGAGATGCCTGTAGGTAGGAAAAGGGATGCTTTGGGCACTGCCCTCCTTAGGAAAGTATTTTTATAGATTCAGGAATAGACAAAATCGTTTTCTTAATTTATTTTTCCTTTTTTTTTTTTCTTTTCTTCTTTTGCCCTGTTTCTAAATGTCAGCAATCTGAAAAGACGTGAGTGCCTCTAATGCTTGCTGCATTAGGCTGATTGTGTTGGGGGAAGCAGCTGTGTGCTCTCTCGGTGTGTAGGGGGGGAAATCAGAAGTTGAGCCCAGAGCAGACACCCCTGTCAGTCATAACGCATCGCTGAGCAAGATGAACCTTCCCTCCTCCCTCCCGCTGGCAAACGCCATAGAGCGGCCCATTGTTGCAAAACCTGTTATCAGAACAGACATGCTACAGTGGCATATTTAATCCACAGGAAGCTTCAGGAACACTGTATGTATTGATCACAGCAGCCTAATCGAAGAATAGCTGATGAATGAGCATATGGGTGACACTTAAAAGGGAGCTGCTAGTTGGAGCTGGAAGCATTGTATTTTGATCAGATTTGTGGGTTTGTGCTCATTACAGTTTCTCAGGCCTATGATAAAATGTCACAAATATAATTGTAGTTGACATATCGTCAAAAAGGAGAGAGGCCGCTCTTTACCCTAATGCTGACTCGCCTTGACAGTCCAGTGGCCCATAACATTTGACCTGCAATCTCAACAGAGTTACAACAGTAAGTGGGATCAAGTCCAGTCAAACCTTCACAAGGCTCTAGGAATGTGTGAGTGTCTCAAGAGGGGACAGTCTGTCTGTCCCTGTGTTACTGGTGCTCAAAGATGCTGACGCCAGCACTCTGTGGTGCTCTGCCATTAGAAGCTCCTTCGGTTCAAGCCACATCTCAGCTCTAAGCACTTTGAAAGGCTTTGGCAAAGTGTTTCTGATGTAGTCTGTCAAAAATAAAGAATGGGTTTATGTAGAGAGAGAAATCATCATGGTAACAAAATTCCTCCCAGCCTGTTGGTGACTGTAGTAGGAGACTTTTAGTAAAATCATCTTCTACCTGCCAGAAGGAGGGGTGCGATGCTGTAGTCCAGGTATGCGGGGCAGCCCTTTTTCAGTTTGCTCTGTATTGCCTGTGAGGCAATCCGTACTCTCTTTCCTCAGTGGTTTCGATGTTCTGCAAGAGACAGCGTTCGAGTTGCCATGTATGCTGCAGCAGGTCGATTATCACAGCTATATTTCCCTTCCCTCATCTTTTTTTAGGAATACCATCTGTTTAGTCATTAGCCCCATCAGCTCTCATTAATTGAGTCATGTCTCATTTAGGCTGCTGTATTAGCTTCTCATTGTTCCCCAGATAGGGCCGCGCAGGCGTTTTTCCAGCTGCCCGGCTTCCTCTTGAGCTCTGGCCAAAGTCAGGTGTCAGCTGGAGAGCAAGGCTGGGATCCAAGGCCAGGCTTTCCAAGGCTCGTGCCAACCCGCCAGCCTGTTCCTTCAGGGCACCCAGTGCCAACTTGTCTGCGCTGGCCCAGCTTCGCGGAGTCGTGGGGAATATGGAACGGCCTTGACTGGAGAGAGAAAGCCTTCTGTCTCCTTTCCCTTTTGATTTCTCTGCTTTTCATCGTCTCTGCTACAGCTAATAGGGATTTTTTTTTCCTCCCTCCCAATAGCACAGTGGGTGCGTCTAAGTATCAAAACCTTGATGCAGGACAGATATTAAGAACAAATCACCTAGAAGGAAATGATGGGTTGCATTTCAATTAGCGCACTTTGGTTACACAGAATTATTCCTGTCACAGAACTTTATCGGGAAAGCCTTCAGAAAAGCAAGGAGAAAAAAGGAGCCCTCCTGTGTAGTTGAATTTCAACAGTGGAGGGCTGAGAGTTTGTTATAAAATCTTCTGTTTAACTCAGTTGTTCCAGGCTTATGTTTTTTTACCATTAGTTTTATTGAGCTTGCTGAGTTGATTTTTATTTTTTGAAGGGTAGAAGGATTAGTTACAGCACAGCCCTTTGATTTGGTTCCTTATCCTTAAAAGAGCCCAATTTGAGTGGGAGAATATGTTAGAAACTAACCCGCTCGCTGCAGAATGGATCATTGTTAGGGCTACAAAATGTAGGTGTGAGTTTGCGAAAGCTGCCTGAGAGCAGGATTAGGAAGGTGTTGAAGTAATCAAGGCTCCTCAGAGTGATATACAAAGAAATGAATTAATTAGAGCAAATTGTGAGTTCACAGTTTTCTTCAATGACCTGCCTGGCTTGTGTGCTCCAAGGCCTTCAGACCATATATGATCCTTCAACATTTTAAGCACTTTGCCAAAAAAAGCTAGAAAAAAATGTGGAGCTGCTGAAAGAAAAGTGTTTCCACAGACATTTAGGTGAAGGCCTGTTATGTTTGTGTGGTTTTCCCAACTTGCTTAGCTGTCGAATAATTAAACATTAACAGTAAATTCTTCTGCTCCTGATGTTCCCGTGTACATCCACTTTCATTTTCATTTTGCTGCAATGAAGCACCTACAGTTTGTTCCTAGGGCTTCTTAACTCGTGGCAAATGGAGGACATAGCTTCCTCCACAGGTTTGATTCCATGTACACATTGTGTTTGCTAAACCTCTTAGAAAAAGCCACTAGTGTAGGAATGACCTTCACTAGTGGGCAAAAATTTGGAAAAGGCTGAATCTGGGGTGAAACAGTGCATAGACTCTAAATCTACAGCGTTAGATGTAGGCGATGCTGAGCAACCAAAATTACTTCCAAGGGAAGATCTGAGCCACCTGTGTGTTTCAGCTTCACCTTCCCTCCCAGAATGGGTGTTTAGTTTGACCTGCTGTGCTGCGGGTTTGAGGCCAGAGCTGGAGGCGGATTTACTAAGACTTAAGAGGACGGAACTCCTTGGCCGTCTGTTCTACTTGGTGCAGCCTCTCTGCTTACTTTATCAGGGCTAGGCAAGTCATTTCTTCTCCCCGCAGGGCTCTTCTAGTTTCCATTGCTGCCTCCTTTATAGCCCTGCTCTAATTAACCTCTTCTTAATGTGAAACAGCCATAGTCTATCACAAGCTGCTTGTGTCACGGGTATTTTATTCACGGTCCCGTCATCCTCCAGCACCTTTTGATTCCAGGAGAGGATAAAATACTAAAAGGCAATTTTCTTCAGCCAAAAATTGTGAATATTATCTACATATGAAAAATGTATAATTTGCCATCTTCAGTTCCTGTAATATCTTTGTAGATTATGTTATAAATACATTTAAAATTATCATTCATCATTCAAATGCTTTACAGTCTAAATAAGAAAAACAAGCGTAAAGTTTATAGGATAAAGCATAATTTCTAGAGAAATGTCTCAACATGAAAAAATTAACAAAGAAAGAAATAATCGTACCCAGTTCTTTCTTACATGCTTTGACCGTGATATTTCATGTCTTTATTCACTGCTTTTTCATTCTTGCAAAGACTCTACAAAAAACCTATTCTAAACTAAGGTGTGGCAGGATGAAGCTTCAAAGGTATTGATTTTTTGTTGTTGTTTTAATAAGGAAGGCTTCAACTGGCTTCCTAATAAGCCATCTAGTTTCAAACTTAATTGAAAATGCATTCTGGTTCGCCGAGGTGCCAAGGTGTCCATAATATCTCAGGATCTACTTGTCATTTTGCAAATCAAAAGAATGCATTAATAGAGATGAATACACTGAAGTCAAGTTGAACAGCACCTGTGATTGTGCTGTCTGGGAGAAGAAAAGAGTGCCAGGACCTTCCATCTCCGCCTGGGGAGGCCTGACAGGCTGGGGATGGGCTCGGAGCTCAGGGTTTGCCTATGGAACAGCCTGCGTTAACCCTGCCTGCCTTGCTCCTTCCCAGCCTAAAGCAGAGGGGTGAGCAGGGTTATCCCTGCGGCCAACAGGCTCGTGCTCCTTAGGAGGTTTAGAATCAGCTTGTCATAGTGAGCCAAATACAGACATTTTTTCTGATTATCATCTGAAGAAGAGAACGAGTGGGGATAGTTGTTTGCCTGTAAGTATCGTTTCTAGGAGCTGAGAGGCTTAGCGGATTAATCTTCCTTCTGGGATGTGGATCAGGCTGAAGTGCAGGGCAGGATGATTATTAAGACTGAAATTCTCTGTCAATTTGTTGGCAGAGATAGTTTCTCTGCATCAAGACGATGGTGGCAGAAGCGTCTCGTCTCAGAGGCAGCAGAGGGAGAGAGCGGATCTGAGACGAGACTAAGAAGGGCGAGCTTCTCTCTGGAGGGGAGGGAGGCCGGGTCTGCAATGTCGCATTTCTTTTAAGTCTTCCTGCTATAAGAGTTACTCTCTTTTTTGTTGCAGAATTCTTTGTAAAAGATGTCTAGGTGTGGTGCTTAGGGACATGGTTTAGTGGTGGACGTGGCAGCGTTAGGTTAACAGTTGGACTCTATGATCTTAAAGGTCTTTTCCAACCTAAATAATTCTGTGATTCTACGAGTAGGGACTGCAGAGAGCAGCACTGATCCCTGGCCTGTTTCTGATGTTATTTTGAGGGCTGGAACAGTCCGTTCAAGGCTGAAGGTGCTTTTCCGTTTTCCCTTTGAAGACCAGAAGGTCTTTCTCCATCACATTCAGAGTCCAAGTGGTGTTTGCGCTCAAGCTATGCTGGCTACCACCTTGGTGCCAAGCAGGTACCCAGCAGGGAGTGCTGCTTTTGAGGCTTCCTTCTTTCTCAGCCTTTGCTAGTGCTTGCCTCCAACTCCCCCTTACCCTTGAGGAATAGTCGTTCAGTCTGGAACATTTGTGGTAGGCTCCTAATGTCGCAGGGAACTCATTACATTATATTTATTTTTATTATATTCATTTTGCACTGTGAGAGGTCCTGGAAGACACTGAGATGTCTGCTTATTTGAGCTGCATCACATTGATGTTGGCTTTATTCTTCACTTCGCATTCGGATCACTGCACTGCGCCGGAGCCCGGCTCACAGAACGAGATTCTTACACTGCTGCACAAACACAGCAGAAAAACATCCGATATATTTGGTCTTGGAAGGTATCTAATTTAAGTGTAAGATGTGCAGTTGCAGATGGAGGCTGGCATGCAACAACACAAACAGCCAATAGTGGTCATTATGGTATTCTTGTCGTAATTTTTTAATTTGAAGGACATTAAAAATAGAAGACAGGTAAAACAGGGGCCTCTGTTCTGTAATATTTAAACAGTGCCCTCTTGCTTCTGTTTATTTTGTATTGCAGGGTATACTAATTTAGTTTTGAAGTGGTACATTAGGTTCTCGCTTTGGCGCTTTTCTCTGAAATACACTTATGAAATGTGAATTTGTACTGGACTCGAAGGTAGAAGGAGTGGCAGGTTTGGGCTGCGGTAGTCGAGGGAGCTTGTAGCCAGGTGTGTTTGCATCCTGAGGCAGAAAATATCTTCGTGAGAGCAAGTTTTTGTCATCGTCTTTGGTTTAAATGCAGCCCCAGGAACTAGTTTCTGGAAAGGTCTTCTCCAAATGCAGCCTGTCTTAGCATGCTTGTCTTGTCTCCTAGGGCTGTGTTTTGTACTCGGGCTTCTCCTTCAGGCTAGTCTGAGCTTAGATACTCAAGCACGTGTTCAAACCGTTCCCAGTGCTCCAGAGACATTTTTATCCTGCTTGCGTATTTTATTTTAATTTTAGTGCAGGTTTTATCTTTAAAGAAATTTAAAAAGAGATAACAACAGCTCTCTTGACCATTTCTCTCGTCTGCAGTTCAGTCTTTTCCATTGGTCTTTGTGGGAAAGAGACGCGTGTGCCTGACCTTGGATCAGTCCTTCCTACAAAGCTTTCCAGTCAGGAGGCTTAATCCTCCTTTTGAGGCCTCACCTCCGCACAATCAAGGCGAACCTTTGAGGCGCGAGCATCATTATTGAGTGTGGCAGGCTGGGCAGATGGCAGGGTGAAAATGCGTGTGAGGCATTTTGGTTACTTCTGGGGAACAACCCCCATCATCCAAAAGATGGCTGGTATAATTTGGGGCATGCCTGCGGTCCTTTGAAGGGGCAGTAGCTGGGGTAAGTATCTGTGCCTCAAGGGTTTCCACCGTTTCAGCTGCCTTGTAAAAGGCGCTTTTGGGAAACTCTGTCTGGCGCCAGAGCTTAGAAATGGCCAGATGGCACTGGGAGGGTCAAGTCAGGGCCCTGCCTGCAGCTCCAGGGCATCCCACTCAGGCTTTGTTTTGTATTTCTGTTTGAACTGACGTGGTTTTAATCCTAGTCTACTTTTATTGTAATGTCTTATTAAGTAATGGAGACACATGCAGAATTGCATAAACCAGAAGTCCTAGAAACCCGTTCCTTTGACGTAGCAGGCGCTGAGGCTTGTCTGTGTGAGACCCGGGAGAATTCACACGCGGCCTGAGGACCGGCTGGGCCCTGTCACACCGGCTGGGCCCTGTCACACCGCCTGCAAGCCGATTAGTAAATATACTTTAATAAGGAGTGCTGTGAACACGAGCAAGTTCACAAATAACTGCTTGGTCAGGTGTATTAAACGTTTCCATGCAAAAAAAAAAGCCAAGTACAAGCCAGGGAAGAAGATGCAGCTCAAGGTGCGAGATTCATGCCTGCTCACGCCCCTGTACGGAATGTACTGCCCTGCTATAAATTTGGATGAAGACTTCCTGAGGCAAAGAGTTGTTGAAACATATATCAGTATGCTGTAACCTGGCAAACCCCGGAGGGCAGAGCGTTTTACCTGAAGCAGAGAATGATTAAAATATTAGGCTGACACATATGTGATATCTGAAAAGTTTTCTGCCACAGCCATTAAGCTCCTTAACATTGCGCTTTGGAATGTGGCCACGAGTCATAAAAATGTCTGAACAGGCAAGAGAGTTGGTGGTGTCATAAATAATAACAGCACTGCTCCCTGAACATGCGTGAGCACAGAGAGAAAAGGAGAAATAAGGAGCAGCACAGGGTGACACAGGGAGATTTATTAACCTTAGCAGATGTAAGACTTAAGGCTGGAAATTTCCTGATGAAAACAAAACAAACAAGAAGGTCTCCTAAAATAAAAAAGGGAAGGTTCTGATTAGTGCTTGGTATGTCACTGACTGACATTTATTTTTAGTTGCAACTATAGTAAAAGATCCAAGAATAATTGAGCTGTTAGTTTAGTTTTGTTTGACACACCGTACTGTGGCTCTCTGCGTGTTAGACAAAGGAAATTCAGATTCCAGGAACATTGACTGCAGTACAAGTTAATATTTTTTCCTGTGTGGTGAAGAAGATGCAGTGAAACAGCCATTTTCAGCAGAACCTGCCAGTGGTGGCATTAGAGGATGTTTTGTGGGTAAAAAGTCTTGTCCCAGACTATCTGTTTTTGCACAGAAGTCACTTTGTGATCAGCAGAACCGACGAGCCCTGGTTTCTTAGAGTTGTGTCCTATGGATTGATCTTTTGGTGTAGCAAGATTTAGAAAGGTGGGCCTGAAACTGGCATTCCTAACAAGCCTCTCTCACACAGAGGTTTTGGTGTCTGACAGAAAAATGCCTTCCCCACTGCTGTTGCTATAGACTTACCTGGTGTCTGCTGCTACCTGGGGTGACAACAGCTCCACACCGCAGCTCTGCTCTCCAAGGGATGGTAAATGCTCTGAGAGGAAAAGGTGGGAGCTATTTTTGCTGTGTCTTTTGTTGCTGCCCGTGACCCAGTAAGGGAGAACCGGCCGTGTTGGCACAAGTCTCCTTCAGCACCGTTCCAAGCTGGGTTTGGGGAACGTGCTGAAAGAGAAACTAAACGTCCTGCCGTGGACTTTAGGAGAAACCGTGTGGACGGCGTGGTGGGCAGAGTTGAGGCAGCACCAGAACTCGCTGTAGCTGCAGGGACACCTGGTCTGTCCCCGCAGCCAAGATGAAATCATCACCTCGCCTCCTTTGGGCTCGCTCTGTGTTGCACTTCGGGCTGTGCCTGACTTTCCAAGTATCAGGTGGTTCTTACATGGCTGCTTCAATTTGCAGTGTTGTAAATAGCCATCCACAAACAAAGAGAGGTTTATGGACTTTGTGCTTATTCTTGTTTATTCAATGTGACCTTAATCTCTCTGCATCTTCTTGTGCTCTGTTACACATATGAATGCAGGTTGCGGGCTAACGTCTCACTGACAGAGTCAGCTTGCACTAATTTAATCCATTTGTATAAAACAACGTGACAGAACAGTCCATGAAATCTCTTGCCCCAGTAGTGCTATTTTACATAGGTGAAAATACTTTTGACAGCCTCAAATGAAATGAAAATTAACATTGACGTTTAGTACTAAGTAGTATTTTCAGGTACAGGCCAGGCCATCTGCACACAGGGATGGACAGACCCAGACCCATCCTGCAGAACAGGGAAGGCCAGTACAAAAACCAGGGCTCTACAGTAATCCAGTAGAGCTTGCAGACCCTTTTAGTAGGGTTCTGGATGCTTTATAAGGAAGTTTTATACTTTATAAACTGAGGCTGTTAGGAGAAGTCAGAGAGAGCTGGAAATGGTCACAGGCGAGAAGCTTTAGAAACTGTGAACTCTTCACCTCTGAAAAATCTAGTTTAACCACAGGATACACGATCAGGCAGGTTAAGTTACCCACAGAATCACAACATCAGGCTAGAGGTGGGTCTGATCCCTCTGAAGACAAGGTGATAAGGTGAGGAATGTCCCTTTGTTGAACTTTCTGCAGATGTACTTTAGTCTTTGATGGTATGGGAGGATGCTTTTCTGACAGGGAAATCTTTTTGCAAGAGGCAGTTCTCAGCTCCACCTGTAAGGAGACCCATTCTGCCTGAGCAACTTGTTTCCTTAAGCTTACGTTATGATTATTTGTAACAGGCCAGCCAATCTGTTCATGTTCCCTGAAGTCTGAGAGCTTCCACATTTTTGCTGTTAATATTCCTTCCTGTCTGCAAAGTTTATGAATACAGTGCTGCATACATTATTTGATGCAAAGCTAGTTATACATTATTCATTACTCATTTGCTGTATTTTTGCTGTATTTTCTGCAAGGAACATTTTGTCTCTCTTTGAAGTACTTGCGTTTGCCGTGGCTGGATCCTTGCATTCTCCCAGCCTCCGGCTCAGGTCAAGGTGCAGCTGAGGAGGTTAAATAACAGGGCTTTTTGCTAACGTGGAGTGTCAGATCCCAGTAGGTCACTGGAATAAATTGCAGCACCCATTAAGGTGTGTATATCAGAAAGAGTTTTGAAATTTGTAGATTCGATGTACCATCAGACAAAGGCCAAGTTACAAAGAAAAGCAACATTGGACTTTAGAGAGATTATGGACTTTTTTGCATTCCAGCATTGATAAAAGCTGCCTCCCCGCATCCCATTTTCTGAGCTGTAGCAAACAAAGCCGAGCTTTTTAGCTCTGTCTCTGGAATAGAAATGGACATCAGAAGCCGCATGTAAAATAACCAAACCGATATACAATCGCAAACTCAGATAATCTCTTTAGCCTGGTTTCCTCCAGTAAGCGGCGGCTCTCTGAATCACTATTGAGGGACTTAGAAAGCACCCCCGGAGCTGTGCTGCGGGAAACTCGCTTTGCCTGACTTCCAGGCTGCATTTCTTTTTTTGTTTTTATTCTTTTCTCCCCACGCCTCCCGTCTCTGCCTCTTTCTCTATTTTTGCCCATGCAAAGATTATAAAAGGCCTAAAAGTGGATAAGTGTCTGCTTCTAGTGTATTTAAGAGGGAGTAGCATGCAGAGAATCCCCCAAGACAGCTGCTTTGGTTCCAGGCCAAGCCAGCATTAGCGCTAGAGGGAATTAATTATAATATATTAATATATAAATGTAGACTATATGATGCGTTTATCTCTTGAAATGGGCTTGTTCATTAACTTTGTTTATGATTATTATTCTTTGCATTTGAATACTTTCACCTGAGGATCTCAGCGTATTTTGTGTGCCTTTAGGTATGTGCAAAATGCTGTGTGAGGATGGGGAGCTTTAGAAAGCCTCTGCTATATTTTCGTACCTTGGGAACACAATGTTTAGCGTATGCATGCAGCGTACAGCTGTGAGCATGGACGGAGTTCTGGGGCATTGAATTACACTGCTGTGTGAGAACGGCACTGAAAGCACTGGGGGGATGCAAAAGCAGCCTAGTTTAGTTTCAGAAAGCAAGATAGAAGAGATACTAAGCTGTCAAATTAGAGAAACAGTTTATGGAATGTCCTAGTTCTTAATTGCAGATTTCCTTTCGTTTTTATTACGTTATCTGGATGCTTCGCTAGCATGCGCTCAGACAGTTCCTGTCTCTCTCAGTTTCCTCTTCTCTGTTATCTAATTATGGAAATTGATTTTAATACAACAAACAAGTATATTTAGTGAACGCAAGTCCCAGGGACAGTTTCTTATGTTCTCCAGTACAAACTGCTAATGATGGGCCGGTTCTCTGGACTGCATCTCGCTATGAGAATCCCAGGTTTTCTCGTTTTCATTCGAGAAATTCCCTGCACTTAATTCCCTACAATTGGCAGCACGTACAGACCTCAGCCAGCCCGAGGGTGCATTAAGGGCCCCTGGATCTCACAGATGTTCACAGATGGCGAGTGCTCTGCCGTCACCTTCCCGGTGGCAGCACAGGCTCGTTCCCTGTGCTGTCAGCAGCCTCTCCAAGCGCTGCCCTGAAGGGGTAAGGAGGGGAAGGCTCCCTCAAGCACTCCCTTGATTGTTTACTCTTCCTCTGCTGCACCATTTCCACATCCTCTCATAGATCCATCAGTAAGGATGTTGAGGAATAACTGAATTTTACAACCACGGGGTAAAAGACAAAATAATTTATTGGGGCAACGTGTGAGGTGGGCTGCTCCCCACTTTCAGTCCCATTCAGCAGGGCTGGCCTCCTCATCTTCTGGGACAGAGAAACACATTGTTAGCAGCCACATTTCGCGGGGTGCAGTGAGTTCACCAGGGTCTGGCTACAGCAGCAGCCAAAAGGCTGCGAACGCCATCACCTCCTCGCTTTTTTCCCAGTCTGGCGCTGGTGTCCCATGGCTGCTGCTGTGCTGGAAGGACGGGGGAGCCGGGAACCGCTGGGTCCCGGGTTTGCGTCTGCTGGGCTGCGTGGCTGCCCTTGCCACCTGCTGCTCCAGGGAACTGTGTGCTGTGCAGGCACTTGATGCCAACCGTGATCGGTTTGCAAATGTGTATTCTGCTCTGCAGCCACTGAGTCTAGATTGATGGCAAACTTTTGGATGAGACTACTGTGGTGGGTGAACTGGTCGGGAATGCTAACCCACACATTTCATCACTAAAGAAGATGTATTGCAGTGCTCTTTTGTGTGAAAGAAGTATATTCAAACCTTGTCCCCGGCCCCATCCCACCACCCGTCACTGCTTGGGATGCATTTACAGAAAGTCTGAGCCTAAATGACAACTAACAGCTGCCAAAGGGGCAGACGCAGTCGTCTGTCTTCCCTTCCCCACTCCGTGCGTGCCTTTTCCTTTGCGCTGGCTTGGGGGTGTGATTGGCACCTCAGCGAGTAGATTTGCCTCGCTACACCTGCAAAAAACCAATATTGAAGACAAGGTTGGGTGCATGTTATGCTGAGTGCCAGAGCGGGGCCGCAGGAGAGGGCAATGGTGTCTGTCCCCAAAGGATGGGGGGAGCGCAGCGTGGCTCCTGCGGGCAGACCCGGCTCCTCAAGTGCTCGGCTCCTCTCCTCAGATCACGTTCGCAGGGGCCGTGCTGCCATCCAGTGATTCTGGGGGAAAATGTAGTTAATCCCAAGCTCCTTGGACAGAAGGTGCGTATCTCCTACTCACTGTAACAGAGGTGATAGCAGCGCTTGGGACTGAGCGCTCTTGTGTTCGTGCCTGCGGGTCTGTGAGCTTTCGGTACCGATCTCGGCCACCTTCAGGCCATTATTGAGGATTTCTAAGAGCTTTCAGCAATAGGTGATCCTTCTCAAACTTTCTCACTTGTCGAAAGTGTGTTTGCAGTCAGCCATGCTGATACCTGAGCGGGGCTGACTTAGCTGAAGATTTTTGTGTTTGTGAAATCCGGCTTCAGCGTAAGAGAAGTTCCATCTCTTCAATGCTGTATTTTTTACAGCATTAGGAAAACAAAAGCCGAAGTAGTTGAGAATTCAGCACAGTGTTTTTCCCAGCTCCCACTGACTGTGTGAGGAAAGCGGTTGTCCCGCACGGTATCTTCTAGGGGGTCGTGGTTGCAAATGGATGGCATTATTATGGGAGTCTTTTCATTAAAAGCCAAAAGGACAGGATCTCTCTCCATCACCACACCAAGGCCCTGCTTCCCCCAAAGAAAGAAAACCCAAGACCCCAGCAAGTCAATTAAGCATTGTATGGACCTGTCAGCCAGATGAGAAAGGGACTCTTTGGGCACAGGGAGGCCAAAAGCGAGGAATGAGTCCCAGAAAGTCTCTTGAGCAGATAACAAATAGCCTTTATCTGGGAGGTGTGTCTGTGTGTGTTTTTTGAGGAGGTGTGATGTCAACCTCCCAGACTTGCCTTCTTTGTTGGGCGGACATTCGCTTCAATTAAAAACCTCCAAGGGAATGTTAATTGGCCTTGGGGGTTGCAGGGGGTGGGATGGAAATAATTATTTCATCTTCTCTCTCCCTCCGAGCCCATGCACACACATGTGCGCAAACACGTTTCTTTTACAGCAGGGAAAAGCGGTGACAGGTAGTTTTTCTGGCAAGGCCGCCTGTCCCCGGTGTGCCCATTTGCATGTCACAGTTTGGCCAAGGAACAACACATAAATGTGGGGGAAGATCCACCATCCCTCCCGAGGGTTTCACCCCGAGCAGCCGCAGCTCCGCACGGCAGCAACGCCAGCAGCGAGCTCTCCGGGTGCGATGTGGCCTTATGGTGAAGTGCAGGGGGACCCGCTTGGCTAAGGACCATCCTGAGGCTTTGTTCCTTTGAACAGTATTTTCCATGAATTAGATGATTTTCTTGAATTAGATAATTTTATCCCGCGTTTCGGAGTGTGAAGCAGTAAGCGAGCTTGCAGAGAGGCACGGCGGAGTTCTCTCATCCAGCAAACCTTTGCTTATTTTTCATCCTTTTCAGCTGTTCCAAGATGAGTGAAAACAACCTCACCCAGCTTATACGCTGAATCTATACATTGTCACAGTGTAAACTAACATCCCCATCATCCGCCTTTTTCTTTCCTGTCGGCACTCGGAGCAGCAGGGCAGTTTCTCAGGATGGAAGTGGTGCTGTGAAGTCTGCTCCTCATGTGAAACATGGCTTCAAAGTCCAATGCTTTTCTTCTTCCTCAGCTGTGATCTGGTTGGGTACCAGTCTTCCCTGTGACTATAGCTTTTCCTAAAGCTGTGTAGTTTCAAAATACTGTGATTTTTAACTCTGTCCCCCTTACACTATCTGTTGTGACAGCTTATAGAAACAAACACCAAAATACAGATAATAGCTGAAATAAAAAAAAAACCCTGTGTCTCCCAGCCTGTCTTCACCCTCTAACAAAAGATGCTTCTTTTCTTCCTTTACCGTAACTGGAGAGCAGAGGAGTTGAAGCACACAGCAAGCTTCTGCCTTCAACTAATGCTGTTAATAGATTTAACGTTATTATTTCACTGAGTAAAGAGGAGTCTGGGGAAGGGGTTTTAAGCAATAACAAAACATACCATTTGTGAATCTGAACTGAATTTTATCTAGAATTTTCCAGAATGTTCTTGGATTTGAAGGTGCTTGAGCACAGTGATGTATAGTTGTACTAATTCATTCTTAATCAGGTCTAACATGCAAGTTTAGGCCATCACGGCTAGAATAACGGCACAGCATCGAATTTCAGGCTTTTTATATTATTAACAGAGAGACAGGCTTCTGTTTCACATCCTTTGTGTCACCATTCAGGGGAGTCTTTCTCCCTTTTGACTGGCTAGGAAACCTGTGCTCCCAGTGCAGGCAATTCGAATAAATGGCAAAATGTGGATGCTGTGCATGCTGTAAAGCAGGAGTACCTGTGTATCAAGAGCTAAGTTCTACATGCAGGTCTCTGCAAAGCCCGGGAGAAAAACAAGGCCTGTTCATTTCCCTACATTTGTATTTAAAAGGAGTGAAACATGCTAGGCTCTTGGGGGAGGTAACACAGCTGCCCTATATTACGTTCTGGAATGTCTTTTAAAAGTGACCTTTTCAAAGGATGTTCTTGTGCTCGAGGCTTGTACCCATTTTTGCTCCTAGGTATTCAAGCATGAGTGTGATCCTACTTGATAATTGAAAGAGTAGAGCTATTGAATTGCTAACAAGGACATCCCTTCTGAAAAATGCTCGTTAACTGTTGGAATTTTAAACTAAATATTAGAGCTTCTAAGGAGCCTAAATTGAAAGGTCTTCTCGGTTGTGCAGCTTTCATTCTCTTGGTTCTTGTGCTGTCATAATTTCTGGCATTAGCATGGCCTTTCAGAGTAGGCAAGATGTAAATCTGTATTATACATAAGAAGGAGGGAAGAAATTTTAGTAAACAAAATACTCAGAAATTCCTACTATTTAAGCTTTGTTTATTCAGCCTACAAAGTATGAGCCCCGTGTGGTTTCTTTGTGACTTCTCAAGGTGAAAAAGAAACACCTTTTTAATTCATGCAGGATTTCTTTGTACGTAGTGTTATTGACTGATCTTGTAAAACATACATGGATGACAAGACTTAGTCTTGTCAAGACTAAAGGACTCAAAGTCTTGTCAGTCTCTACGAGAGCTGCAGGTTCGAGCCTCCAGTAGCGCAACAAAGCTGGTCCTCAGCCGATTGCTGCCGAATGCACTCTGCATCGCTGCCAAATCTGCTTCATGTGCCCCGTCTTATCCCGTCCCTCAAAGACCCAAACAGGTATTGGTTATGGTTTACTCACTATTAGCACCTGATATAAATTATCAAAAAAGGAGGAAAGATGGACAGACAGTTAATTTTTGCAAAATACTGGAATGAAGCAGCGCCATGTCTATGGCTGACATTACTCTTGATAAATACGTTTTGTCTCACACAGATTCTTTTAGTGCCTGTATAAGCTACAATAAGCAGTGTATTTTTAATGCATCATAGATAAGTGTGTGAACTCTAGAGGAGTTAACATCTTAAAATGCCAAGTAACCTGTCTGTAGAATTTTAAAATTTGTCCCGATGGGATGCAATGTCTTTAACCCTGGACATGCTAAACTTTCGGATTCTTTTGCAAAATTCTGACTAAAGGAATAATAATAATTCCTATAAAGGAATCCTATGAGTGAGTGTAACAACAATCGACACAATTTTTCAGGCTCGCGGACAGATTAATGGAGGGCAAAACAATGTAAGAAACTAGATTTGGGGCAACTTTTCTGGAATGAACAGTAACCCCAGTCTGACACGCAATCCCGTATGTCTGAGGTCAAGCTGACATGTCACCTACCAGTGAGTTCTGGTTATTTCTCAAGTTCCATTTGTCATTATTCTAGTGCAGAAGCAGCACTGGAGGCAAGCTAAAGGACTTTATAAGATACAGTCTGTACAAGTGTAATTTTGAAAACTAACTACCATTAAAACCACAAATCACTGCTTTGTCTACTCCGGGCATATTTTTATATTGTAGAACTGTCTTAGAGATTGCTGATTTTCTTATTTATTGGACTATATAGTCAACATAAGCCTTTCTTTCCACAAGCCTTGCAAGTCAAATAACTTCAGCCAATCAACAAACTGCGTCTGCTGATATACAGTTCATGAAATGCATTGCCCGATAAAAACCTTAGATTAAGTCCCAGTTTCTAAATCATATGGGCTGGAATGATTGTAGTTTGTTCCCAGATGCATAGCAAACCCACGCTGGGCTTGGGACAGGCAGCATCATCCAAACAACAGCTGTCCCGGAGAAATATCCCAGTGGGTCTGGGATGGGGAGAGCAGGGAAGGTTTGATGCTTGCTTTGGAGACAGATTGACAGATGCCATGTGAGGAAGATTTGCAGGCAACCTAGTGAATGGTGTCTTATCCCCAGGAGGGCTCATCCTTCACCTGGAATAAGCCAGCCCACTTACATTATTTAAAAGAAAAAGAGCTAGCTTAGCCATCTGTAGTAGCTGTTTTGCTATTACGGAAGAGTTCACGTGGCAGGACAGAACAAAATGGTCTGTAAAATGAATCTTTCGGCCTGTGGGGTGTAAGGAGGAACACTTGCGAGCGCGGGCGGTTTGCCTGGCGGCGTGCTCACCACCGGTGGAAATGGCTGGGAGTCATGCTAGGTGATAGTTAGGCAATTTGTCATCTATTTATGCTTTTAAAAGAGTATTTTTATAAAATACAGGAGTTAACAGAAGATGATCCTAATGACTCAAATCTGCCATTTTCTCCCTTCCATTCCTTTTAGGAGAGCCCATCAAACACTGATAATTCTAATCTTTTACAAGTACCTAATGGCTCCCAGCCAAGAAAGGTTTTAAGAAATAAATAGGAGCTCTTAATGCAGTGAATTTCAGTTTTGCCTAATCTGTGCAAATTGATGAATTAAATCCCTTTGCATCTCAAACCCACTTTGGTGATTTGCATGGTGATTATTTCAGTTTTCATAAGTTTTCCCCAGTTATTTCCTGTCATTTCTTGAGAACAGACGTCTCATCTCTGCAGAAATGTGTGTGTGTAATAGTTATATAGTGTTTAAAACTTGTCTCTACATATCCAGCTGTTGCGCAGTCATACATAGTGAATGTAGATGCACGCAGGACAGCAGGTATCTCAGCCGGCCCTGATGAAAGCGCCTGCAATGTCTGTGTATGTGTCTTTTTCATGGAACGAAGTGTGTTTTGGGATATACTGAACGTGATTCAAAAAGCACCATTAGGTTTGGCTGCCCTGCATTTTATAAAAACCTACGTGGAGGCTGGTTGTTACATGCCAATCATATATTGTGTACACCTACCTGTAAAATGTTATGTTAGTAAACTACGTTTTATGTGTAAGATGGAAGACCATATGTTATAGTTTAGCTGCTGGCATAGAGCACGTTGAAGCGATAGCTGAACAGATAAGCCAAGGAAGACTTTTGTGTGTTCTGTTTCTGTTCTGTGCTGTGGTTTAGTGAGGTTTAAACCACCACTCTGCTCAGGCATTAACTGAAAAGCGGCCGCTGAACTGCAGCTTGGGTTTTGTGCCTTCTGGGGCCTTCCCACAGAAGTTCTGCTGTGTGAGTCTGGCCCTGCCCTGCGGCCTCTCTCAGCATGGCACGGGCTGGAGGGTATTCCTTTATCTTAGAGCTTGCGTTGAACTCGCTCTGGCACATACTGGCACGAAAGGGAGATATTAGTGGTACATGTGATGCTTTGGAAAATGATGGTTGTGACATACCATGGCAGTCGGTTATTTGTTCTGGCTTCCGGAGCTGTAATCACTCACTGGTATAAGAAAAGTTTGACTAGTCTGACATGTAGACTCTTTCTGCTTTAAAAATAGGAGTTGTGAGTAGCAGCTTTGGAATGATTGTTATGGTATCTCTGGCCTTAATGCTTCTCTTCTCCGTTTTCATTCTCACCTACCTTTTTCATGATTATCTGGAATCACTCTTGTTTGTAGAAAGTGTATGTATGTTTTGTAGATAAATGGTTATGGATACCAATATAGCTAGAGGTATACATCATGTATGTATTTCTTTGTGTACATGCACTTTACATGTTCGTGGGAATTAGGAAGTGCTTTAATCCCAGTTTTATGGCAAGCAGAGCAATCTGAGAGCTAATGGTAATTGCAAGAATGAATGAGAAGTCATTGAGACAGGATTGGAATCAGGCTTCTGCTCTCTCTGCTTTCATCAGAGTTGCAGAAGATGCACCTAGAAAGGACAAGAGGTCATCTGCTCCACCCTGCTGCCCCCAGGCAGGGTCAATTCAAACTAAACTGCATCTGACAGATATTTATCTGGCTTCTCCTTAAAACCTCTCGCAGTGGAGACTCGGGAGGTGTGCGGGCGGTCAGTTGGGCTGCGGGCTGGATGTCTGCCTGCAGCAGGCTGTCCTGTCGCTGGCTCTTGCTTTGCCCTGCGCAGGATTTCATAGCAAACCTCAGAAATACAGAGAGAAGTGGGAGTGTGGGTTGGGAGGATGTCTGTGTTTTGGTGGGTAGCCCTGGAGGTTTAACAGACATTTTCTGTGTTGAGATGGACTGTGATACTCCGTGTTGTGATGTTTCTGAGTGTTCTCTACTTAAGAGAGTCTCTCGGGAATCTGTTTAACAATTCTGAGCCTGTTTTTATTAACCTGGAAAAGGGGTGTATTACTACAGTGGAGTTTGCCAGAAGTTCTGTGTCTTCTTGGTAAATATTTATAATGTGATTGTCCTGTGACTTTGGTGGGACCCATGGGAAACCCGTGTATAGGGGAAGTACAACTGTACTGCAAGGAGGAGAGAGACACAGTTGTTCTGTGGTTTGTGCCGAAAAGGCGATGTGAAGAAGGGTCAGAGATGCTCGGGGACGTGCTGAGGCCCTATGGAGTGGGGCCCAGCACTGCAGCATCCCGGCCCTCGTCCCAGTTCACTACTGGTGCGTGGCCTCATCAGAGCTGTTCCCCAGTGCCTGGGCCTGGTGCTGAGGATCAGCTCTTGCGTCTCTTCCCTCTTATGCCGTCTCTTCTCCAGGACCTGTGGTACTTCTGAGTGTTTAGAGATGTTTGATGTTCAGCCCATCAGCTCCCAACTCCCCAGTTACACAGGCAGGGCACTGGTACTTTGTTTCCTTAATAGATAAAGTGAGTCAAAAAATAGTGTAATTCCATGAGTTTGGAGGATGCGAGAATCAAATCAGAGCACGGTTTGGAAATCTGATTATTGGTGTCTTGGCTGGCTCACAGTTGCTTTGCTGTCCCCATCTGCTGCAGCTGCCAGCTCCGGAGCTGGATGGGGCAGGCAGCCGGGGCTGGGTTCTTTGCTGGGTTATTTTTACCTCGGCTCGGGAGCCCAGCGCTCAGCCCCGTGGAGCAGTTGTTCAGGCACCATTGGAGTGAGTACTCGGGGGTGGAAAAGAGACGGGCAGGGCAAGGAGGGGTGGTAGGAGCTATTTCAGTTGACCTTGCTGCCAAAGGAAACGTAGATTGTTCTTCCACCTAAACGCAGCACCACTGAGAAGCGCTGCCGTGACCACGCTGGTGCACGGGCTCCCCTCTTCGCCGTTTAGACTCATTATGGAGGCAAGAATAGATTTCCCTGCGGTCCCCAAGCAGAGCATTTTCTTTTTCTCTGAAGAAGCCAAGAAGCCTTTTTAAGAACATTAGCTGAGCTATTACGACGACGAGGATGCATGTAGGTCAAAGTGGTCATTAATCCTCATGTCCTCATTCCTTTGCATCTCTCGTGGCCTTGCCAGTTACTGTCCACCAGGTTGTGCAAGGGTTTGTTTTTTAGTATAGCTGTCTGTTGCCTAGGGACTGGATTACGGGTGCTCAGGTTTATGTCAAGCGCTGATCAGTCTTTAGGTAGAAACATCTATCAAGGCTGGACGTGAGGCTCTGACCTTGGAAGGAGAGTCTGGCTGTTCATTATCTTTCCCCTGAGCTGTTGCCCTCCCCGTGTGTGTAATCCTAGAGTGCGCGTATTTTCCGTGGAAGAGATTCCAGTTGGCCTTTGAAGTTACCTCAAAAATATTTATGGAGGACAAGTCAACTCTTTTATACAGTAAGTGTTGCACGTACTCAGCATCAAAGTGTAAATTATATCTTTCTAAATGCGTGCGCCTACTCTTGAGTATCAGAGCTAGTCTTAAAATACACACTGCTCATAAAGCTTTTTATTAACATTATGAAGGAGTTAAATGTCAACTTAAAGTTAAGACCTTTTTAAGCCTTATATATGAGGAGGCTCTTTCCACCTGTGATGTCCTTGCCAATGTTTATAATACCACAGCGTCCTTCAGTTATGCTGAAAGATTGGAGTCGACTCATAATTAATTTGCAGCGCCAAGTACTGTTACACCGGTTGGTAGAGGTATCCTGAATTTTAGAGGAGGAGAATATTAGATACAGGGGCCTTTTTAACTGGGTTTCTCAATTACCTTCCCGTTGCAAATCTTTGCAGTATTTTAAAGCTCACCCTTTCCCACGGTTGCTATCCAACACTCCAAGATAAAGAGGAAAGAGTTACAAAAATTTGGCGTTTGCAATCTCAGAAAAGGATGTTATATCTCTATATATGAGATCCCTCCGAGTATTGTGCCCTGTATGCCCAACAAAGCATGAAACTTGTAATCTTAACAGGAGAAGTATTAAATCGTTCAAAGGCTATTATGTAATGCTGGCTCTTGAGCTGGGCCTTTCATTGGGACAGCCTGGGTTTCCACTCTGATCTTGGTTTTGGTGAGGAAAGCTGTGCCTCTAAACGGTGGTTTTGACAGGGTACAAGTCAGGGGTGAGCGAGCCATAGAGCAGCACTGACCCCAGAGCCTGGGCTGGAAATGGGGCCGTTTGAATGCAAACCCACGTGCTTGGAGAGCTGCAAGAGGAGCTGTGCGCAGGGTAAGTGCCTTTTACAGCTTGTAAGGAACAGTCTCTCCCGCTTCCTCCCGTGATTATTATCCGGATTCATAATTAGCCTAGTGCAGCTTTTAACTTGATAGTAGGGTGGATTTTCTGGTGGTTGAAAAAGTGCTCTATCCTTCTGTCAGCAATCTGACGGCGAGCTATCGCTTAGTTTAATTTGAGAGATTTCCCCGGTTTAGCTGCTTAAAAGCATTACTTTAGGAGGCTGCGAGATTTCACAAAGCCATTTGTCTGGTATTTCTCAGTTTGCTTCCTGTTGATAGTAAACTGATGTAAAAGTGCCAGAGTTGTAACAAACTGTCCACTCGTGCACTACAGATCTGCTGAAGATTTGCCTAAAAGTCACTGGGACTGTGCACCAAGTACCTATTTTTTCTTACTCTTTTTATTATTTTATACAGCAAAGGGCAAACCCAGACTGAAGGTCAGTTTGTTTCTTCCCGCAGAAAGGTGGCATGTCGTTTTTGTATTTGCTAGTGTTTAGTTAGGGGATAAACGTACAGGAGAACCAGCTTGCCATAGAGAGCTGTGGAGCTGACCCAGAGGCATTCAGACCCTGCAAAAAACTATTTTGGTGAGAAGCAGAGAATACAGAATTAAAACAGAGTTGTATTGAGAGTGTATAATAATGGGTTGCCCAGTCAGTCTTTCCGTAGAGATGAACAGGGTGAAATACCGATAGTAAATATAGTGGTGAATAACTAGACCTGAGTGGTAAATCTTTGGGCGCTACGATTGTGACTTGAGTGTACACAGGAGATGTGAAGCAGAAGCCACCCACAGAATAATAAGCAAAATAACCCACACTAAGGGGAGGTTTCCTGGAGGCACAGCCTGCATCGTCTGGTCTGGGGCCTCAGACCGAAGTTTCCTTCTGACATCTGCAGAGGAGATCTCGTGGTGTAGCCTCATGTGTTCAGGTGAGAAGTTCTCTGAGCCTGGGACGGCCTCGGCCGCGTGTTTGTGTCGTGTGTCTCAGCTGAAGCATCAGGGCGTTGAAAAAGACGTGCAGGACTGGACAAGAAGTAAAATGTTGCGTGAAGAGGTGGTTATGCTGCTGTGTTCTCTTTTTCCCGTGGGGGGGGAAAGACATATGTTGCGGTGGCTTCCTGAGACAGAACATCAGTGAAAGGGTGGGTTCTGGAGACAGCTGAGGACAGCCAAGCCTGGTCAAGCCACATCCACCTTTTCCGAGTAGTAGTCAGAAGCGGTGCTGAGGGATGGCCAGGGGTTGTCAAACACCTAGGATATGTGCCCCAAACACCCTCCCAGCCTCCAGGAGTATGTTTATTCCTTTTATTTTTGCCTTATATGTTCAGGGAAAAAAAAGACTTTTTGTAGATTCTTGTGCAGTCTTACTTTTTTGCAAAGAAATATTGGAGCCATATCAATTTTTCATGGAAACAAGACAGGAAGGCTTCGAATTTTGTATACGGTTTGGGCTAAAAGGGCAAAGATATGATGCATTTTAATACATGTGTTTTGAGTTTCTTCTAACGAAAAATATCAAGCAAGTGAGTTAAAAGAGTGCCAGGGCTACTTCTGAAGCTTGCAAAATAGATAAAAGCCAAGAATTTAAAACATTTCATTAAAAATGAACCCAGAAGTTTTTTGAAGCTCAACGTTTTGTTCTGCAAGCTCAGCAACATTCATTAACCTCCCACTGAAGACTGCTGAACAGCTGGATCCAATTTCTGAAAAGATAATCATGAAGAAATTAGATTAATAGTCTTCAAGTGGAGCGGTTGAGGATCAGTTGTGGCAAGCTCTTTTATATGTAGCGTGTTGTTAGCCGTTTTCTATGTGAAGATGGTTACTGCAGTCCCAAGAGGAATGGGGCTGTATCTCAGTATACAGATATCGGTTCTCCTCGACTGTGAACACAGCAAGGCACAGATAAGCAAGATTGCTGCTGGCTCCCTTTTCTCCTTCTTCCCTGTCTCCCTATTCTGAACACATCGCCTCCATGACATATATGCATATTGGCTGCAAGGAAACCGCTGCCCTTTCAATATCAAAGACAGCAGGTTTCTGACATACCAATCAGTGCAAAAAAGCTCCTGCTGGCCCAGGTGAAGATTAAGTGCCTTTGTCTGGTGCTTTATTGTAATACAGGGAGGTAAATGTAAAGGATGACCTGTCCTTTCTAAGGCACAGCCACAAATAAAGTAACATTCAGCGCTGGCTTCACTCTCACTGAATTAACTGATAAAACTCCCCTGAGTTCAGCAGTAGCTTCATTGGGCCAGGGCAGAGCGGTTCCGAATCCCGCATCAGGCTGTCCTGTCCCCATGCTCATTTTTCACTTGTTTCAAGCAAGTCTCACCAGAAGAGCTGCGGATTTTCTAGTATTCTCAAGTCGGTGCCAGCTGCCTCAATGGTAACGCAAAAATGCACACCACATCCTTCCAGCAAACAGCTCCTGCAGGGAGGTGCATTTCCCCCCAGAGCCCGGCAACTCTGCTCAGTCTGAAGAAGTGTCAGACCGGTGTGCCTGGTGCTCTGTCTGTCCCTGGCAGCCCCTGAATACTGCATCCCCACTGAAAACTCTCCCGTTTTTACTTGTATGCAGCGACTGCATTCAAAGGGAGGAAATTCTATCCCGAATGCAGATGTAGGGCCCATATCATGGATTTCCCCGCTCTGATCATGTTCAGGTAGCTTCCTCTCAGGTATGGGACAAGCCAACAAAATTGTAAAGGTGAAGCAGGAATTAAAGCACTTGCATTTTTGCACAGGGAAGTGTTGTCACAGTGAGTGGATCAGCACATCCTTCAGCAGCCTGGTTACTCTCTGCTTTGCTTCTTAGCTCGCTCATTCTCCGACCTGTGAGTTTATTCCCATTCACACAAATAGATGCAGAGTAAGCTGGCAAAGCTTAGGACTTTGATTTTCCTTACTAGGTGACCAGAACGAGGTTGCTGTTGTTTGCAGTGTGGGTCACAGGCAAGTTCACCAGCAATCTTTAAAAAAAAAAGTCCAGCACCGCTGGCTTTCACTCATCTCTCTCTGTCCTACAATTAGCGAGTTCTTACCCGCCTGCATGCAGTCAGTCCCTGGGCTAACATATGTCCTTATATGACCGTACAGGTTTTAGGGATAACCTACTGTGGTACAGCTTTAGGTGACTTCCTGGTGATGTTTTGGCTGCCAGATGCTCCAAGGCCTGATAGAGGACACCCCAGAGCTGCCCCTTGCGGCCCTGCGGGTGCGGGGTTGTGCCCGTCCTCGGGCCAGGACCACAAAACACAAGCCCTGGCGCTGCCCACCACCCCGCACAGGCACGTTCTACCAGCTCGGTGACCCATTCTTGGACAGCACGTGGCTTAAGTACATGCCTGGAGTTAAATATCCGCTTAAAGGCTTCTTGCTGCAAGTGGGAACTGGTCTAGGATCAGCTCGAATGTTTCTCTGAATCAGGGTTGAGAGAATTCACTTTTTAGTCCCCCACTGGTCCCACGCCAGCAAACTCCTCATTTTGAGGGAAACGTGGCAGCAGAATAGGCTGTGCCCAACTTTTGAGAGTGCTGGAAGCCAGCCAGGTTTCTGAAAGCGTTAGGCTTTTTCTTTGCAGCCTGAAAGGAGTGTTTGAATGAAGTGACAGAGCTAGGTAAAGAGGCAGAAGGGTTGTTTGTTTTCCTTTTTATTCAGACTTTCAGTACACGCTTAAAATGTGACACTCTTGTCTGGTATTTGCAGTTTAGACAGAATGTGGTGGTTTCTTGGGTTGAAAAACTGAATTCCAGAAAGAAATTATGCTTCTGGCAAAGCAGACTGCGTTCCAGGGTGTGATTTCATCTGGTAACTAGTGCAGGAGAGTCAATATTGGCTAATGTGACCATGACTGCATGTATTTCTCATTAATTTTCATCAAAACTTGCCAGAAAATTCATGTTTTGGTGCCAGCAGATCACTCTTCCTTTCCATATATTTCATAGTGTCATCATTCACTAACCCCGAAAGTCTCCCTAAGGAAAAGAAAAAGCTATAACAACGTGCTCACCTCCTCTCATTGCCTGCTCCAGAGTTACAGAAAAAGGTGGATAGAAGTCCTTTAGCAAACACGTGGGAAGTTCTTCAGTAAAGTGGTTTTGCGAGTCCCTTGCAGGACCAATATTTTCTGGTGCATATGAAAACATTATTCTAAGCGGGGTCATCATTGCGAGGCAGCTTTGGCCGTCTCTCTGCTTTCTCTTTCTCATTGAGCTCAGAACAGAGATTCACTGACATCTGATGTACTTTTTATATATGTTCGACCCAAATTCCCTCAAAATGTCTTTTGAGAATCCTCAGGATGCTCTCACTCTCCTGTTGTGATGTATGTTGGCCACTTTTTCTGCTCCGCATTCCACAGCAGTGGGCTCTGAGTGTGCAGATTTTGCGGCTTGCTCTCTGTCTCACAATACGCGGCAGAACAGGAGCTCTCAGTGCCTGTTCTACTTGCAAGAATTCTGGCTTTGAAACAAGAGATGCATAATATGCCCATAATTTGTCAGAGATTGAAGAATGCAGTTGTAGATCCCGGAACAGTCCGTGAAAATAGATCCCAACTCCTGGATTCTGCTGGTGGTTAAGTGCATAAAACCAAATTACATTCACAAACATTTTACAAATGGGGAGCATGGAAGGTAAACATATATATATTTGTCTCATTATTCGATACACTGAGTTCACCTGTAAGAAGTAGTGCTTATATCACTAGGTATTGTACACAAAGGGAGTTTTGTGTTGCATTTCACTAAACTGAGTCAGAACAGTTGAAATATGCACAAGAATCGGGAACTAGTATGTGTGTTTATAGCAGTATCGCTTATTGGAGGTTTTTGAAATGGTACCACTGTAGTGTTTTTCCTTATATCTCAGCTGCTAAAATTACATCATCACCTTTGACTCCTCCTCTAGCAAGGAAAGAACAGTTTTAAAATTCAGGGCTTGTTATTTAATGAAAACTACGACTGTGTGTATGCACGTCCGTAGGTGGAAGGCCCTAACTCATTCATTTTTCCTGTATTTGGCCTGGCACTATTGTATGTGGGTGTGCGAAGAGAAGACAGCGGGGGAACCTAATCTGCCTAAATTCTCATTGAAATCTCTACGGTAGAGTAATAGGAGGGGAAAAAAAAACCCCAGTCACTGCTTGTGCACCGCTCTCCCCAGTGATGTGCGGAGGCCCATTATCCAGCTGATCAGATTTTATCTGTTCTCCACTCTGTAAAATTAAGAGGTTTTGAGAGCTCAGTGACAAAGCCTCTTAATTCCAAATCTATTATCAGCAGCGTTACTGTCGTCACCTGTGCTGCAGGCTGCTTGTGGGCAGCCCCTGGCAGGTGGCTTGAGGGGATGCTCTGCTGCTTCTCCCCCCCCCAGCTGCACGTTCTGCTCTGGTTTTGGGGAGGGTTCTCTCCTCTAACTGGTGTTTGAGAGGTGGGGACCTAGAAGGCAGCTAATGCATTTGTGAAGCATGGAGCTGCAAGTGTTGAAGACTCCCTAAAGGTATAGGAGGAAAGAAAATAGTTTAGCAACCCGTAAGAGTGAGCCCCTTTCCCCCCACCTTCCCCCTGACTTTTCCACTTAGCAACAGAAGGCCAAGTTACATCAAATGGAGAAACTGGTTTGATTTATAGGCCCCTTGGATGGACGAGGTGTAAGCCGTGTATTCCAGCCACCAGGTGCTCGCAGCCTGGCGAGCCACGGGAGATGTGACAAGCTCTGCCAGCCCCAGGTGGGGAAAGGCTGGGCTGGAAAGCAGCTCGGTGCTGTCGGGATCCCTGTCCGTCAAGAACGGCTCATTGCAACTGTCTGCAGCAGCCTGGGCCTGCAGGTGGGAGGAATAAAAGCAGGTGAAAGCCAACTTCTTTTTCCCTCGCTCGGGTCTGAAGCGGAGTGCTGTTTGGCCTGGCTCTCGGGGATGATGTGAGCCCAGCACACAGCTTACGTGGCTCTCGACCTCCTGATGATTTTTTTCAAAATGCAGTTTCTTATTCTGCTCCATGTGGGCAAAGCCACATCAATCACACCGTGCTGGTTCCAGCCCCAAATTCCTGTCAGTGCTCTCCTACTTCTTTATTATAGCTTTTCTTGAAACTATTGTATGGCAGATCTTCCTGTGGTGGCAGCTTTTGTGAGAGTCTTTGTAGTCAGAGGTCAGACTTTGCGATAAGTTAGGGTTGTGCTTTGATCTTTGCTGCTTTTGCTACCTTTGGGCTGAAACCTGCGGAGTTTCCTGAAAGACCATGTCTTTCTTTCAGTATCTGTTTTTGTTTCCCAAAATATAAGGGATTTGTAGGATCAGGTTTGCTATTTTTAGATTGGTTCCGTGTCCATTTAGTTCGTATAATGATGAAATACCAAAATGAGATGTCAAGTGAGCAGTCCTTCACCTCGCAGGAAAGTGCCCAAGTGTGTGTAAAGACCCGCTGAAATCAGTGAACATGAGGCACGGGCTCGAACTCAAGCATTGGCCCTGTCAGCTCCGTATCCCTGGTTGTAGTTCTTTTTTGGTTTGGTTTTTTTCCCATTTATTTGCCATCTTTTTGAAGCTAATTTGGAAGGTAATGATTAAATACTGTCAGAAAGCACACAGAGGAGGAGGAAAGGCCTCCCTAATTGTGTTTTGACATTCTTTGACATCAGCAGTTCTTTTGAAGGAAAGTAGAAGAAAAAGAAACAAAACAAAATCTGTTCAGTCAAGATTTTTCTGCTATTTGTTCTCTTTGGCTAAGAAAAACCAGGGTGCAGAGAAGCTCGTGCTGCAGAGCCTCCCAAGCAGGAGTTTTCATGTACTCAGCTGCCATCCAAAGGCACTTTTACAGAAATTTGGCCTCCTGTAA
Organism: Pampusana beccarii; assembly: GCA_013399365.1. Taxonomy (NCBI): domain Eukaryota; kingdom Metazoa; phylum Chordata; class Aves; order Columbiformes; family Columbidae; genus Pampusana; species Pampusana beccarii. The sequence goes on from VWYH01007506.1 coordinate 2,085,015, forward strand.
AGCGAGTGTTTTCTTTGTAAGTGATACAGCACGTCAGCTTTTACAGGACCCCAGTGTTTTGCACTATCTCGGTGACTTCAGGGATGTGATACTAAGCTTTGCTTAATACATGGGTCTGTCTAAGCGCAGCAGGACGTCAGCTCTGTGCCCGAGTTTTGCGTCACTAGGTAAATAACTTAGCAAGTGGAATAGCACGTCTGTGTTTTGTAAGATTAAACTCCCGGCTGAAAGAGGCTGCTTTATCGGCTCCTGAGGGGAGCTATCGCAAAACTGATACTGGATCTTCAGCAGGGAAGGCTTTCTATGGAGTTATTTCTCTTATTAGCATTTAAGATTGGTTGCAAATATATTTCCTAAATATCAAAAACCCAAACCATAACAATAAGATCTCCAATTAATGATGGAATTGTCAGTTAGCAGGTAGTCTTGCGTACTTTGAAAGCGTTCCCCCCGAGTTTAACAGCGAGTTCGCACAGAAGACAAGTAAGGCCAATAGCAGGTCTAACAACTGAAGCACGATTAATTTTTAAATCTCACTTTGTTGGATTTGGGGATTTTTTTTAATTCTAAAAAGAAAATAAATCATTCCCAACCTTTTCTTACATTTATCTACCAACCTTTAGGACCAAAATTGTATTCCTGCCCTGTAACACAGGCAGTCCTGTTTTGCTAGCGTGTGACTCTGCAGAAAGTAACAGAAGCGGTTAAATCCAATAGTTTGTTCTCCCTCCTGCTGCCCGGCTGGGGCTGGCGGATCCACAGCCACGATCTCTCTTCCATATCAGTGGACATGTCGCTCTGTGCTGGTGCGGGGAAACATTGCAGGAGCCTCTGAGTGAGCCACAGGGACGTCTTGATAGATGCCACCACAAAGCAGGTTCTTCTCATCCCCTCCAGCACGCCCAAGGGCTTGCAGCACAGATTTCTTTCCCATAGCTGTTACGGATATTTTTTTCCTGCTGCCTGGTAAGCTTTAATACTGCTTCTCTCCTGGATTTGGCAGGTAAATGAGAGCACAAGCCTCCAGAATTTTTTTTTTAGGAATTACATTTAAATGTCTTAATTTCCAAATGATTCATAAAACCTGGAATCTCCTGAGAGACCTAGGGTTTTTCCCTAGGATTAGCCACAAATGAAAAGGCCATTACTGTTTGAATATTTCCAAAGTATATTTTAGATACTTTTAAAATTTTTGATTGAAAGTGTACAAGTTATTTTGAAGGGCCTTTCTGTTGTCAAGAAAGTGAGTTGAAAGGAACGAGTGACCGAGTTTGAGCGGAACAGAAGATTTGTGGGATTCTGAAAGAAGCCTGAACTCCTCCTCACCTGGTGGTTGCGGGATGTGGTTTTGGAAGGTGCTCACAAAATGATGTATGTGCAGACAGCACAGCTCCTGGCGCTTCTGCATGGCAAACAGCTTTTTGGAGTGAAGCATCAGTTCAAAGGAGAATGAGGAAAAAACCCACGGATTTTCCTAATAAGCTGCGTGTAGTTTTCTAAACCCCAGGAACTACAACCCCGCTCTGTTTCCCTCCGTGTCTACATCAAGACACCCCAATCTGTCAGTCAAAAAGAATGAGAGTATTTTGGACATTAACTTGTTAGTGGAGTGAATAATGTGAATGTAGTTATTCAACCGCATGGCTGTTTATAGAGCACCACCTGCGTCACGTGTACGATGTATTTGAGTTTCCGAACGTCCACAGACTGAAACACCCACAAACTGATGTGCAGAAAGGGCTGAGTTTGTCCCCTGAATGTATTCCCACAGAGCTCAGAGTCCCCTATCTGAAAAACTGGGTTAATACGTAACATGACACAATTTCTGGACAATTTTGCAGTTCTTTGGAAACAATAGCATGAAATGCAGATGATACCCTCTCAAGTCGTTGCTTTGCTCTGATTAAGGCAGAACTTTAAAGCCGTATCCTATGTCACTGTCATGAAATGTAGTGACAGCTCTGTCGCTCCCTGGAAAACTTCCTTCTGAAGTTTGGATGTCTTTGTTGTTTGGGGTTTTTTGGAGGTTGCTTTGGTGGTGGTGGTTTTTAATGGTAGTCTTTTCATTTCTTTTATGCTGATGGATTTGTACATCTCTGGTGCTTTGCTGACAGTCCCAGTGTGCAGCTTTCTCCCTGTTGAACGCAAACGGCGCTTCGGTGTGGCGATGGTGCAGGGGTACTCCGGGAAAAGGGGCTGGGCAGGCTTCTTTCACGGCCAACGAGCAGGCGTTTTCTCTTGCTTTACTCCCCTGTTCAGATCTTAAGAACAATTCGGTGTTTGTAAGATTCCAGCAATGATTGTCCTCGGCGAGACAGAACTCTCGCTTGTTCATCTGGCGTGCCAGGGCACATCCGAGCGCTTTTCTCCTGCAGGCGCATTCTTGAGCGTTCTCCTCTCCCTGCCCAAACCAGCAGCTGGGACACCAGCCCGCTCTCCTTTCCAAGCCCACCCTTCCATGCTTCCGCCTCCAGCCCTGAAGGAGACGTCGCACGGAGCGATCCAGCCTTTGTGAGCTGGCACGCAGGAGCTTAGGAAGTCGTTCAGTTCTGCTCGCGTGCATCTCTTCGCTAAATTAGGGGCTGCAAAAAGGCGGCGTGATTCAGAGCTGTATTAGCAGCCAGATGCGGGAGCTTTAAAGGAAGGCATTCTGCAGATTGATCACAGCAATGCTATTACCATCAGTGGTGTGTAAAGTGTCAACTGCAGCTGTGTTGAATTATTCATTATTTCATAAATACAGTGAGGTTTCCAAGGGCAAGGTTTCTAAGATTCATTTGAAAAGTGAAATGAAAGCCTCTGTAATTAAAAATCATTATTAAACTTCATTTATTTAACTTCATTTCAACTTTTCCCTATGCGATTATTATTAAAGTTATTATATTTATTGATTTTTCTATCCTTTCCCTTTCTCTGCCAGCTAATGAGAAAAAAGCGGTTTTGAATTGAGCAAATAATCTCGCTCTTTCTAGACAATTGTTCTGTGCTCTCATGTTGACCCCTGGAAAGAGATTTACTGGGTGATGCTCTTATTTTTGCTGATAGGAGACACTGTGCCCATCAGAACAGGGTAAAGGGACATAAATTAAAAGGAAATCTGAGTTTTGATGTGCTTGCATCTTAGACCCTTAAAGCTGTCTTTAGGTTTGGAATGACTGGAATCTGCCCTGGGCTCAGCAGGGAGCAGACAGAGAGCAGCAGACAGAGAGCAGTGCTTTCTTGTTTAAGAGCTGAAGACGGAGTGCATGTCCAACTCCATACAAACAACGTTATCTTCAGTTCATCTCTAGTAACAGATTTCCATCAGTGCTGTGCCAACTCCAGATTTAAAAAAAAAAGCTAAAGGTCCCTTTGATACCTCAGCCCACTCCAGGGATGGCTCTCTTAGCTTCGTTTTTCCTGCCTGCCTCTTGGAATTATTAGTCTTGCAGTTATTAGTCTTCTCCCACTGCTCGAGGATGCTGCATTTACTGGGGTTTGGGAGGTTCATTTTGGCCCTGCAGCAGGAGGTGCTCTGAAGTGTCAAGTAGTTGTCACTTACATTGCTACCTTTATAAACAAATCTCATCTAGCATTTAGCACAGGAATAAGGGCTGGTAATTCCATTAGTCTGTTCTGTTTCATCTTCTAGCAGTGCAGGACCGTGGGAGATTTAAACGCAGCACAACCGAGAGCAACACTCAGTATTGCCCACAGCTGAAAGCCAAACTGGTGAAGCTTTTTGCATTGCCCTAGAAAATGGTATCTTTTTCTGGAGTTAGTTGTGCAGGGCTCTTTTCCTTTGCTGATTGTGTAGTGCAACCTTAACATTGCACCTTAGGGCATCAGAGTATCTTAGAAACGCGGAGTGAATGTCCTCGGTTCCTGCGCAGTGTGCCAGTCCCCGCGGCAGCAGGACGTGTGCTTCATTCCAGCTCTCCGTGGGGACACAGAGCTACAGGGCCCTGATGAGACAGAAGAAAAATAATCTTGTAGGAGAAGTTCTTGCAAAACTCCCTGTCTCTCTCAGAGAAGGAGCTGAACCAGCGTTTTTCCCCCCAAACCCAGAGACGTGAAATGTCCTGGGGGCAGATCTCAGTGGGAGGGAAGAGCCTCAGACGGACTCTGTGCCCAAACTCCAGCTCCTTTGGGTTCTCCAGCCTCACTGACCTCCCTCTTCCACTTACTGCAGTTTTTTGAGCCACTTTTCTCTGTTACCGCTGCTTTCATCTCCAAAAGCGAATGCACTGCATCGATGAGTCCCAAGGCAACAACAGGCAGCCTGGAAAGGTTTCGGGGTGAAAGTCGGAGTCGGTTCATGTTCTCACTCACTTCTGTGACCGCACAAACCCAGGGAAACATTTGTCTCATTACACGTGCGCTTGCTCATTTCTCATTCATCTTTGCTCGGTAGTTATTGAGGAGTGAGATCATAACTGGGATTTATTTAGAGTTGAAGTCTCTCCACCCTGTTGGGTCCTTCAGCAGAATGACTTTATCCAAGATTTCATTTCCTCCCTTTTTGCATAAACAGAAAAGAAGAAGAGGGTGGATGGAAGAATATGCTGGCAGAAACGCTCTGGCAGAAGGCCCTGGTTTTCATCACGCCCTCTCGATGAGCGAGAGCGAGCATCGCGGCTCAAACCTGTCTGCTGCCTGTCCCCACACGCGGTTCGTGGCTCCAGGGCCTGTTCTCCCCCAGCACATTACACTTGCTTGCTGAATCTCTCAGTGGTCTTTCTTCCTGCATTACAGTCATAAGTTCTCTGGAATAACATTTCTTCATATGTGGGCCCTTTAGGCTCAAGCGTTGGAGCTCGCTTATAAAATCAGAGATATTCTACCGTTTTGTTAAAGTTTTTCATATAAACACAAACTTGATTTTGCAACTTGTGGAGGAAGTTCCTCTTAATATTAAAAAATAAAATATGGTTGTAGTTTTGTCACCAGTGAAAGTGGAAAGCATTATACAAATAGTTCAAATACGCCCTGCCAAATTAATGAAACCTGTGTGCACGCATGGGGCGGACACATGTGACGCGAGACAGAATTTCACGTTTGCTTGGGTTCTTTTTCCTTTATTATATTATTTGTGGTGTCAAACCTTTCACCGCAGCATTGGAGCACTAATGAAGAAACAATTAAAGTTACTTGCAAGTAACTATTCCCGTCCCTTTTTTATCCCTTCATTGCACCAAACTTCTGTTGTTTAATGGATTTTTGATTTAGTTTTAACAGGTCTCCAAAGCATTTTCCTTGGTTGAGTGCTGGAAGTACGCTGCTAATATAGAGAAAAGGGACTGGATATTAAAACTGCGCCCGGGGCCTTGAGATAATGTGCCAAATACAATGGGCTGGGCTGGTACCACTGAGAACTGGAGCTCTGCCAAGGGGTTAATATTGTTAAGTGTGTGCAGACAGATATATTGCTATATACCCTACCTTTGCTCTGTATCTGTGTCCATTACTTGCTGTTCAAAAGTGGAATGGTATGTGTCTGTGTTAAATTTCGTAGTAAGTAAAAGATCTCCCTGTTACTCGTTTGATGACAGCGAATCAGTGTCATGGAGAAATGCTGGTGAAAAATTATTTGCATAAATCTTTGAAATGTTTATCCACTGACAAAAGCACTTTGTGTCACTCTATTTCATTTGCTCCATTGTTTTTACTTTATCATTTGCTCAGAGAAAGCAAACTAAATTGAATTAAAATGACTTTTTTCCTGTTTAGCTGGCATGCCCACAGCTATACACAAATCTAACTGTGTTTTTTCTCTCTTTTTCTTTTCTCATTTGACCTGGTTTTGTCTTGTGGTGGCTTTGATATCCCTGTGCGATCCTGTCTTCTCCATTACTTTAAAGGTAAGATAATTATTTCCTCAGTCAGTATTATACGTGTATCAGAAGTACAGAAATATAACTTAAAAGCCATCTGGGGATGAGGTAGTAAGGAGGCAAAATAATTAGTGGCCATTTGGAGTCCAGTTAGGAAGTGTATTTTATATTTTGTCTTCAGTAAGCACTGGCTGCAAGCAGGGGCGCTGCGAGGAGAGCAGACCGGGGTGTCCTGGGCCCGTGTTGTACACGGAGCCCCGTGCCAGGCTGGGCTTTGCCTCCTCCTGCCGCTTCCCAGCTCTGCCAGCGCTTCCCGGAGCGCAACCGCAGGCACAGGAAAGGTGATGGGGGCACTGGAGCAGCCTCAGAGCAGCAGATCTGCCAAGGACTGCAAGGAGCAACACAAGGTCACTTGATGTTTCCCTTCATACAGGAGTTCCAGAGAATTTTGGCTGTCAAGAGAGGCTCGGTGAATTTAAAGATACGCATACATCTGCTTGGTTAAATTACAATAGAGAGACGGGATGCCAGTCAAGATCAGAATATATAGTGCTAGATGTACAAAGACAGGCAGGGCCATTGTCTGTTCCCTGAAAGCTTGCAGTGTTTTCTTTCTATCGCTGTGTTACAAGTATGTCTTTGGTTTAGGCTGCATTTTTCTGCTGCTCTCGGGAGTCTGCCAAGTCGGAGGTGAGCTGTCTCCAAACCGCTCCTTCCCAGAGCTTAATGCCTTTTCAGTATCTTCTGTTCCTCGGGAACCAGGACACTTAGGATGTGAACCTTTTGCGGGAGGAATTTAGAAATGTGCAGATGTTGGGAGGCAGGACTCTGTACTTTCTGACAATTTCCGAGCACAGAATTTCTCTGAAAACAAGCAGAAGAAACTGAAGTATGAGATCTTATTTTAATGAGCGCTTTTATATATTGTATAACCAGCAAGTGGCAAATAGTGAAGTCCTGATGCTTCTCAGCTTGCACAGAGGCAGTCCTGGTCTCTGACAAATCTGGAAGATACTATTGTTTTTCCAGACTTTGTATTTTCCCCCCTCTCAGGGGTCCAGAAATAGGTGCTGTAGTGTCTGGGTCATCTCTGCAGCCCTGCCAAGGCCTGGCTGTGTTCCAGAGAGTGAGTGACGAGGGGTTGGAGCCTGTCGCTTTGTGCCTCTCTCAACAATGGCAGGTTGCCTCCATTTACATAGTGACAGTGGAGTCACGGAAGACTCAATGAATTTAATTAGTAGGAACGGGAAAATGTGTGTACTCATTATGTAAAACATGTAAATTTAACCCTTGAAATGGAATTGTCAATGACTCACCACAGTGGCCGGGTGCCAGTGCCAGAGGCAAAATTACAGAAACTGCGAGTGTGTCACAAGAAATTAAATCAACTACGTTAAGGTTCCTAGGTTTTGTTGAGGAGATGGCTGTTCGTGCCCATTATAGACTAAAAACTTGCTACAAATATTGGGTTTTCTCCGTTAAAAATGTGCTTTGAAGCAGGATATGTATCTATAGGAAAGCTAATTAATAGAAGACCAGAAAAACATGGAAGAAGCAGGAGGAATCATATACTGGATCTCTACCAAAGTGTGTGTCCTGAATAAAAGGCCATAATAAACATTGCACAATGTGTGGCCACCGTAGGAGTACTCAAGGCTCTGAATAGGTGTTGCAGTGCCAAAAAATGGCTGTGAGGACGGTTTTTACCTACCCAGTCACTGCAAATGTTAATTCACAGACCCTCGGGCAAGTTACATCGCTGTGGGATGCCCTGGGGTCTCGTTTGGCCTCATTGTAGAGGGTAAGGGACAAAGAGTTTCATGGTGAGCTTTAGACTATTGTTTTCAGTAAGAAGGGAAGGGACTTAACCCTCGGGCTGTCGCTGACACTTCTGGATCCCGCCCAGGAGCCGGTGCGTGTTGTTGCAGCTCTTAGGATGGTGCACAAAAAAAAGAATTTTTAAGGGTCTTTTTGAACTGCTGCCACTGTTGAAAAGCAAAAGAAAGGTCTCTTAATGGATGAATATTACACCTGTCATGCAGTAAATGAATCTCAAAGGCTCTGATTTTTCCATCCCATCCCAGTGGTTGACATGGCGCTGTACTGGAGGGACCCTGGGGCCGGTGGGGTGGCATGTGTCTCGTCTGGCCTCGCTTTCCAGTCCTGCAAATCTCTGACTGACACCAGGGCAGGTACCAACCAAGGCTGGCAGGGCTGGGAGTGGCTCTCAAAGGGCTGGTCTGCTGAAATGGCGTTTTAAAGAAGAAACCACGCTGAAAGGCAGAGCCATCTGTGAGAGACAGCCGCCACTGATGGGAAGTACGGCCTACTGGCATGAATTTCTTTCTGTCCTTGAGCATGACCTCAGTTTATTTATTCATTTACTCCAGATTTCTTGGGTTTTTTTAATTATCTATTTAAGAACTGCTGCTCTTAAGCTTTCTCGTGCTCTCTGGGGGTCATTGGATGCGTAATGTAGCTCTGTGTGGAGGCTCCTGCTGATCCTGCAGTTCTCGCTTCCTGAAGAGGCTGTGTGCTCCCAGACCTGCCGATAAAAGCCTTTCCCGACCCCGTTTCCAAGTGTCACCATCCAGGGATTTCCTGTGCATACTCCAGGAAAAATTTGTCTAAATTCTTCTCAGAAACAGGCGGTGACTGTAGATGTGACGCCCTTCAGACCCAAGACAGGAGCCCGACTCCCACTGTCAGCAGCGCCCACCTCGCTGGGCGGCAGAGCACGCTTTGCAGAGCGGATGCAGTGGGCTGAAACAAAAGTGCTGAGGGCACTGGAAGGGTAATTGTTTTCATTCAGAGACAAACTGCAGCCTGAATTGTCCGTTCCTGCCTGGCCATCGATACCCCCAGCAATTCCTACCTGTCTGTTTGACCTGGCAGCTCAAGGTGAGCAGCTTCTTAGCCGAGAATGACACAAGTAAGATTTTTTTGTGTTGCGATGCTGCCTTATTTTCCTGGTTTTGCAGTCTGAAAGCCTGAGGCTGTTATTAGACAAGGATGTTTAACTAGATCAGAGTCCAAGATTATTCCAGTCTTGGGTCACCATGTCAAGGGCTGTTGTTCGCAACAGTAGCTTGAAGGATTTAACTTCTTATTATCTCCGGTTACCTAGGGAGTGAGTCAGACTTGCAGTGGAGAAATGCTTGCTCACCCAGAACTGTGTGTCATTTTATGTCTGTGATTTACACCACGCCTCAGGAGTGGGGAAGGTCGTCAAGCAAAGTTTAACTTAGGAGTCTAGAGAAACGGTTATGAGAAGATTCTTACCACATTTTTAAAGTCTAGAAATGTTCTGCCAAAGAGCCTGCCTCAGCCAAGATGACACGTTTGAAAGTGAATCTCAAACTGTGTGAAAAGTACCAGGACTGACAACAGTGGAGATCAGGGGGACACAAAATCATTTCATCGTCTTAGCTGACTCGGATGCTGTGGGTCTGACAGTTGTCATCTTCTTGAGTATTACTGGGCTTGTGCTTTCCATAGGAAAGAACAAATAGCCAAAGAGGAAAACATATTGGGGAAAAAAAGGTAAAAACCTCTCAGAACAGCTTGCAGGGGGAGAGGGAAGGGAACTTGCCCTGTGTCTCAGCTCTGTCACAGCAGTCCGAACTTTTGGCGGGAGAATGGGCACCCTCCTCCTTTGTATCCCAGATCTTTGAAAAAAGACATTTGTTTTTGTCTTATTTGTTTCAGAATTCTGACTCAGTTTTCCAGACCTTCTAATAAAGACAGCTCTCACTAAAATTGGAGCTGCCACTGCCAGTCAGCAAAGCCCTGTATTTGTATAGCTCCTGACACTCATTAGCGGCTGCTGGATGATAATGAGGTTTTGTTCATTACCCTCCTCTGTCTGGTTTGAACTCCTGATCCAGAAACCAAATGCTGTAACAGCTCATTTTCAGTACTGAGCAATTTCAGGTCCTTGTTTCTCAGCATAACAGAATATGAAATTTGTCCAGAATATCCCTGTCAGTATTTTCAGCTGTATGGTTACTTCATTTATACTCCTTTTGAGAAAGTCAATCTGTCCTCTGGATGGGATCAGTTTACGAACATTCTTGCTATCCCAAACAGAGCAGCATGAAGTGGATGAGGGGATGTGAGTGGGGTTTGCTGCTGGGATCCTCCTGTGTGAGCTCTACTACACGTATCCCACCCAGGAGCTGTGACTGTGTCTGCTGCAGCTTTGAGTTCTGGTGCCCACAGCTGGACAAGGCAGAAAATAAACAGGGGAGGATTCACTGAAAAACAACATGAGAGAAAAAGCCCGAAAACCCGTCCTCAAGAGGAAACTTGCAGAGCACAGTCTGCTGGGTTCAGGCTTAAGGCTGAAGGACCATTGATTTGCAGTCTGCAGGGGATCAGCAAACTGGCAGTAGACTAATAGACAAAAGAAAGATGAAGCTAGAGAAACTCAGACTAAAGATTGTAGACAATTCACTGGGTTGTACTGCCTTGAGCATTGCTGACAACTGTTAAATTGAAATAAGATTATTTCAAGAATACATGCCGAATTCAAGGAAAAATTAAGTCACTGAAGCCCAATGGTCTATGTAATTCAGAAGTCAAAATTGCAATAGTCTTTTGTGGTTTTACTTTCTGTGAATGACAGTGAGATTAATAAGTTCCTGGATTCACTGAGATTTGGTCAGAAAATGAAAATCGGTGTGTATCATGTCACTTGATACTGTGGCATCAACCTGGAGTGATATCTCTCCTTGTTTTCTGTGCCAGAAGAACCTTCCACTTTGATTTGGGAGGATTCCTTCCCACCACACAGACAATAAGAAAATATAAAAGCGAAGCTTTTCATTACAGCTGTGTCCAAGCTGCTGGTGTTTACTTGTTTTAGCAGTCAGGAGAAGATGAGAGATTGGAGGTAAATTTACTAATTTGATGCCAGTGTGCTCTCAAAAGAGAAAACAAACTAGTTGACATAGTAAACATGAGTATTGAAATATAAGTAGACTAGTTAACGTAAGAAAATGGTCTAAATCTTGATAGCTCCTCATCTACCTGACAAAAAAGTAATGGTGCAGCTGATCATCTCAGCAGATTTTAAGGTGTTGCCATCCTTCTGTTCAAAAACCTGACTGTTGTTGACCATGGATGCTCTCAGGATATCCACTGTAACATCCACCTCCTTCAGCTGAAAAAATTGCCATAAAGAAGGGGGCCTACAGTGTTTTGAAATGCAATTAGGCTTCCAGTTTATCAATATAAAAGCCATGAGTTACTGCTGCATTATCTGAGCCAAAAAATACTCGGTGGAGTGTTACGCCAGTGATCTCAGGCTGTACTTAATGTCCACCATAGCAAGGGTTAAATGAACTGGAAAGCTCTTAGAAAAAAGCTCATACAGTGCAGTTTTTGTTTATACTGAAATGTTCCCATATGTTTCAGTTAATGCAGAACGTAATTGGGTCTGTCTTGGGATGGAGACATTTTTCTATCATGATTTATCCATTAATCGGCTATAGGGGAGCGTCCACAAGAAATAGCTTCCTTTCTGTTGTAGCCAAAAGCCCACAGTTCAAAATCTCCTCCCTTCTCTCTTCCCCGTAGCGCTCCTCCCTTCTGCTCTCCAAATGTTCTGCCTTTCTGCAGTGAAATAACCTGGTGGAGTAGTTTCAAACATGAGGTAAAATAGTTCTGCCCTTAATTACCTTCCAGTTAATGTATTTCCTGGCTCAATGTGCTGAGCAGCTCACACTGCACATGGATGTTCCTAAATTAGAAAATTGTACATATAGAAGTTTTCTGGTGTTTTTTGTGTGTATGTTGCTTCAAAGTGCGGGTTTCTGGTTTTGATTTTAGTACCTCAAAGTAGCAGGAATGAATTGTGCTTGACGTTAATTACATCCTTCTGCCTCCTTTATTATTATTAGAATAAACAAGCTACTGATTTGAGGGAGAGAAAAGTCCACAAGGTGTTTGAGGTCTTTATTTCCTGTTCCTTTGGTAAACTTCCAGTAATTTAACTTGCCTAATTTGCTGCTGGAAACCTGCTGCTGGGAGTGCTCCTACCTGAGAGAGAATAAAATTAGTGAGCTGCAAGGAAAATGTCAGTAATGAGATGAGAAGCGGGGGAAATTTGGCTTTGTCTGTTTGTTTGCTTTTTGTGTGTGTGAATGTGCACGAAAAGCAGGAGGAATATTGATTGTGCGAAAGCAAGACAGTGAGCTGTGCGTGGAATGGGGTGCTCAGTGATGTTAGGCGGTGTTATCAGGCTGTTAGGCGTTGTGCAGTGTGTCGGCACCGGGTGGACTGTATAGCATGTACCTTCCTTTGGCTTTCCAGCCAGAGACAGGGGTCCTGTGGTGATAACTTTGATCTGCACTGGTACCAGGTTGGGGCCTTACAGCGCTGGAATTGATCACCGAATTATCCTCTCAGCGGAGGGGAACCCTGTTGCATCCCAGGGTCTTTATTGTGGCTCCCCAGTGTTAATTCAAGGGAATCAGAGTGAATTTCTCTACATGCTGCCACTGATCCCCTGGTGCTTTATTGGCCCACAGGAGCCACTAACAGCCCGTAAACCTAAGCCAACTTTTGTACTATTGCCATGTACTATGAAGCGTAAGGCAGATTCAGGATCACTGGCATTCGGCAGCCACCCTTGTCCCTTTCCTGACCTGTACTACACACTTGTGATTGTAGCCATGAACATGCCACAGCGCTTGGAGGCAGCGCAGGCCGGTGATGGGTTGCGTTTCACAGTGCACAAATGCTTTATGCCAAATGGCAGTCCCACGAGCAGTTGCGTTCCTTGACTTTTTGAACCGCTGGGCTGTGAGTGTATGAAGACTGGTGCCACTGGTGAGAAAATGTCCCTGTTAGATTTGGGGAGAGATTCATTTACTTCACGAGAGTAAAGCAGCTGCCCTGGAAGAGGCTCTCGGAGCTCCTTCTTGTGCATGCACACTCGTACCCATGCACACAGGTAAACAGATATTTCGGTGCAAAGTTGAGCTGTATGTATGGGAAGAGTTCAGTAACTTCAGTTAACACTTAGAAACGATGTAGTCTAATTAGTCCAGTGGGTTTGGAAAGCTTCCTTTCCTCCTGAACTACCTCCAAATCCAGACATGTATTCTTAGTATACCTTATTTGAAGTTAGCATTTGTTTACATTAAAAAATACATGCAAGTGAGATTAGCAGTCATGTGTGGGTTCAATGAGATTGGAGGTAGAGCTTCTTATACAGCCTGGTATTCGATCATCAAGCCACACTATCAAGCATCGTTCCTTATCGTGCAGATTCTGTAAGCCACAATGTTTCTCTTGTTTCATACATGCAAATTCTGTAAGTTCACTGTTTTGATCTTTGCACCACCATGTGGCTAACCAAGTGCCATTTGGGACACAGCTTGGTTATCAAGCTTAATTAACAATAGTTCTATTTAGGAGACAAAAGACAAAGCTGAGTTCAACTGACATGCCTGTAATTATAGGGACTGTACTGCATATGGTTGTATAAATGTACTAAAAATACTTCAAGTCAGCAGACAACATTTCAGGCATTTCAGGGGAGAACTGCACTTTTGCAGGACAGATCACAAGGAGCTCCTCCTTGGTATCTTAGCGTTTTGTCTCTGGCTATTTACTGCTTCTTTTCCTTTTAATTAGCTCTTTTCCCCCTGGCCTAGCAGTCCCAGTTGCTTAAATCTTCCCCTGTCATTTTGTAGTTTGGTCCCCTGCACCCATGTGCTCACAGCCCCTTAGGGCCATCCGAAATTTATGTCATAGCAAAGAAATTGCCAGCTCAGAGAGAGAGAAGTGTGACTGTGCAAAGGCGGAGTGATAAATGAGATTCTAGGAAGAGAGAGTGAGAGGGTATTAGTTTTTAACAGCTTATAGAAATCCTAAAATAGACCAGAACTGGGCCACAACTAACAGAAATCATGCCTGCGAGAGGAGGAGGTTTGGCAGAGGACACCTCCTGCGGCTTTCGTGTAGTTACTGAAGTGAATGTCTTGGAGCTGGAAGGATCCCGGGCTCTATTGCCAGAGTCCTTGGAGTTAAGCTGAATGAGGTCAGCTTAATGTGGTGGAATTTTTCAGATGGTCCGGTGGTTTTCCAGGGGCCTGAGTCAAATTTTCTGAATGCATGAATCTGGCAATTCATAAATCTTCTGGCTTTTATAACTGTCAGCCACTAACAGTATAAAAACCACTTTGCATGTACATGTGGACAGGAGGGAATTTGGGGTCAGCAGATGCCACATGAATGGACTGAGAGACTCTGATGTTTTCATGGCAGAGCACCGAATGAACCAAGAGGCCTCAACTTTCTACTAAGCCTTTTATTTCCTACCTCTTAGCTTCTTAGGGAATTAGCAAGGGAAAAGTGTTTCGTTTTCTTGGCTGCTGTTGAACAGTTGGGAGTCCCCAGTGCTTCTTCTGAAGGCAATGAGATCAGCGGAGTCCCAGGTGACAAACTGGGCACAGAAGGTTGACATTGTGATAATGGAAAAAAAAGATGCAATTCTGGGCTGAAAACAGTATTCGGCTCCCTAAACAAGGCTTGACAATCACATTTTTTCAGAAATTGTCCTTCCGAAGGACGTGGGTCAGTCTGCTTCTGTCTAAGGTACGGGATACGAGTGTTTTGTGGCAATCCCTTGTACCCTGATCCCTCTGTCATGCTACCAAGGTACCTGCCCGAGCTCTCCTCCAGCACATGGAGGTCATGGTCTTCTCCACCCCTGAAGTCAGGACAAGCTGGTTATCCCACCTGGACCTGATGGCATAGACATAGCCTGAGAGAACTGGTGGGGGCACAGAAAGCAAAATAGCTCCAGCTGGTTGTTTTCAAAAGCTCTTTCTCTGAACATGAATTGGCAAGGGTCCACACATCCTCAGGAAGACATATCTGCCCTTTCTGCAGGAAGGTGATATCACCATTGGGATCCTAGTTCTCCTTTTCTGAGAAAGGCCCAGCACTGAAGTGACATGGAGATAAAAGTTCCTGCTTTACCTAGAGATTATTCTTCTAAATTAGGGTTTGGGCACAAATGACAGGATCGTGTGTGATTGTTGAAATGTGTAACGGTGTAATGGTTTCCGTCTGCCCCTCTTCCACAATTCTCACTGTTTGTTTCTTCTGCCCGGCTCTTCTCGCTGTCACTGCTCCGTGGGTTGCGTCCAGGCTGCGGTCCCTCAGGAGAACCCTTGCCCTGGTGTGGGGACATGGACCACAGCTCCTTAGGGACGTCCTGCCTTCCAGTCCCCAGCCCTGTGTCCTCGGCAGTCTGTCCCTCCCCACGTCTCCTCAAGTATCTCCCCACCTTTCCTCAGGTGTCTTCCCCCAGCGCTTGTCACTCTTCCATAAGAGAGCTCAAGCACAGCTTGTGCTCTGTCTTCAAGGAAGGCGTTTGGCAGGAAGCAGGTGCAGTACGATCCAGAATCCCTAGAAGCCAGTGCAAATCTTTCCTTTGAGTTCAGCGAGCTTTGGATCACCCCATTAGGGAACGAAAATTTGGCAGAGGAGTGTGTGGAGTAGTTGTGACTTCGGAGTCAGGCAAAAAAGATTTTAGCAAACCCAACAGTGGCTGGAACAGTTTAAGATGAGTGGAACAGTCCCAGCATGGGCAGGCAGACAGAACGGGAGAGGTCAGCACTGGTGCCCGGAAAAACATCTGTAATGACAGCGATTTTCCATCTATGAGTACAAGCATGTTCAGTGGATTAACGTGACGATTGACCTCCGAGGTGTTCAGCGCTCAGCCTGCATCCAGGCCAGGTTTGTTTGTAGTTCATCCATATTAATGGTAATCATTTGAAAAGTTCTTCTTTCTCGTCTTAGAATTAATGTAGTTCTTTAGGTAAGACCTGTGAAAACCTTATCCATATACAGAAAAGGTAGGACTATAGTAGATGTGGGTCTAAAATTAAAGCTCTTGGATGATGACATACATAGCTAACCTCACCCCAAATATCTTGAAAAAGAATTGTATCATTTCCAGCTCCTGCAAAAACTGGTTTTTAAAGAGATGATGTCTAATATTTTTTATTTTATGTCTTCAAAAGGGAAGCCCTGTGTTTTACAACCAGATTGACCTGATGGTGAACTCAAGGCTGATACGTTCAGTACTCTGAAGTAATTTTGCAAATTTAATCTAACAAATTTAATGAAATTTAAATGTAACAAATTTAATCACAACTCATCTCAAGCTCCTCTTTTCTTGTCCTCCCTGTCCTGTCATCTGGATCACTCTCAGTTTTCCTCCCAGAATATTTTGCTACTCTTTAAGGCTTAGGCAGATGAGAATGTGGTTAAAGAAAATCCGCATATTCACTGGGGAGGAATAAAAGTGCAGATAGAGCTATCTCTTGTCAAGGATAACTGGTAACTTTCTGATGAAGGGAAAGGATAGTAAAAGGTATTGGAGGTCCTTTGGGTTAAAAAATTGGTCTGTGATTCATAAATCTGCCATCTACCATCTTCAGTACCAATCTCATAGCAACCCTTACAGGCTCCTAGATGATAAGAACAATGCAAGGCACATCTCTCTTAATGAGGGACTTTTGACACCCAGTTTCTGGCCATCAGAAGCCTCATCCATGGAATTTTGTTCATAGTATTACTGGCCTTTTGCTCTTAGATGCAAATAATCTGCCTCTGCTCCATGACTGAGTACGGTAGAAAAAGACCCACTCACACTTTCATGTAAATTCCTCACAAAATAGAATCCCATTATCCCATCACATGTGCATGTGGGGTTTGTTCGGGTTTTGCTATAAGTAACTTCAGCTCAGGTTGAATTCCAGGTCCCATTCAGGAAAACTATCTCGCAATGGACTTAAGCAAGCACTTTTTTGACCTTTGGAGCAGAGTTAAGGATTGTCGCACAACTATGGCAATAAAGGGAACCTTCCTATGTATCTGAAACACTTTATCATATATATGATACATGTTCCCATATATAATAAGAAATAATGTAGCTACTATTCATCAGAATGGGGAACTGAGACTGCATTTAATTCTGATTATGAGATGGAAACACGTCGAGTCACACATCTAGAGTTGAGTTACTAACAAATAGTTTTAGAATAGAAAATTGCTGTTGAGTGTTTTCTGAGCAGTGCAGTTTCCCGTCTTCTTCCCTATTTTTTCTTCATGAAATCAGTCCTGAAAATGTTTACCTGACAGTTCAGACACACGTGTCACTGTCTGTGTAAAAGTTCATCTCTGTCCTTCGATGTTTCATGCATTTCATTATGGGAGGCTATGCAGGGAAGTCTCTGACTGTCAGAACTGTTTAAAAGAACCCCTGAGAAGGAAAGTCTTTGTCCAGAGGTGAGCTTTGCATTGCAGGATGGAGGAGACCAAAACCAGGCACAGCATACAGAGAAAAACTTGAAGGACAGATACTTGTTGGACCCAACAATAAACAGAAATTCCCAGTTATTGCTAATTAAGTCTCTTCCTTTCCAGTCGCAGGGAGATAGGTCCCATGGCAATAACGGGAAGGAAGTGAGTACCTCCGCTGTTAATTTAGTGCTCTCCTGGGACAGACGGAGAATATCGTTGTGCATCTGCTCCGCTAACAGGCTCCATCCCACGGAGAGGCTCTGGCTGTTCCCAGCGCCTCCAGAAGTGCCCTGAGGGCTGGTCCTGCAGCCCAGGCCCTGGAGCATCCCCAGCAGAGCCCAGGGGAGTGGGGACCCTGCTCGGGAGGAGGGAGAAGCGGCCGCTCAGCCCCAGCAGGTTCCAAACAGCTGTCACACAGGGACAGAAAACCATGCAGCGTCTGTTTTCCAGAGCGCTGCACTCGTGAGCCGCAGTGCGCAAGGGCTCTTGGTTAAAACGTGTGTCGTAAGAAATGAGCAAAACCTAACGTAAGCTGTTTACACAGAGGTGAGCATCTGCTGATTGCTGATATACACGGGCAAAATGAGTCTCTGTTTGAAAATGGCCTCGTTTTGCCCTTGCCTGCCTTTTTTTATATGGTGGAATAACTGACTTTTCAGCAAGGCAGAAGGCTCCACTACTTACGTTTTCACAGTGCATATTCTCTCCCAAACAATGTTTGCTGCCCCAAGAGCCTAATTATCACCTAAGAGATGTTAACAGCCAGATCATTGCAACTTCCAAAAGGTTTTGATCAAATACAAGCAAGATGTAGTTTGTATTTTGCTGCCCTGTATTCCGTGAGCAGCTGGTCTCCTGAGGTAGTAAAGTGTGGACTAAGTTAATGAATTTAAATATGCTTCTGTTAGATCTTTTAATCATGAATGTAATTGCATCTGGTAGTCTTTTTAATTTTTAAATACAGAATATGTGATTGGATTTCTTCTTCTTTTTTTTTTTTTTTCTTCTTTTTCAAATCTATTGCTGCTATTCCTTCCTTCAGGGAATTCTCCAGTAGAAGGCCTTGTCTTCCCAGAGTGAACATTATGAACCTTTATTGTACTGATTCTTGCCATATTAATTTTCTTTATTAGCAATCCCCTCTCTGTCCCTCTTTACAGCTGCCTCTGCCTTTGTTATGTCTGATGTAAGGAGGATACACATGTAGTAACAGGTACACCAAGCCCGAGCGTGGAGTGGGAGGAATTTACGTTTGGTTTGCTCTGTCTCTGATCCACGCCTTTCGTGCCAGCTCTGGCACTGGTCTCTAGGCTGACTGGAATAACAGGATGCACAACAAGCATCGGCCCATCTTCTCAGAGTGACTAACGAGGGGAATTTGAACCCCAATCTCTCTGTCCCACAGTCAACTGAGAGATGCTGCTTTTCTGTGTTTGAGCTAATTGATGATAAAAAATGTCACCAGGCTAAATGGAGCAAACAAAGGAAGCGGTGCTGGCAGTTCCTGTGATGCTAAACACTTTCCAGATCTTTTGCTTTTGTACACACCCTCTGTTTGGGATGAAAAAATTGAATATGCCAAGCTGAAATCCCACAGAGTATTCAAAGAAACAGACTGCAATGACGCTGCTACCCTGCAGCTCCCATTGGCACAATACTCAAAGAAAAGATAAATTCTTATGTGAAGAGACAGTCAGGGGACTGAATGACTCAGAGCTGTGGGATGTGGAGGCTCATATAACAAGATCACCAGCTCTCATCCGTCCCAGGTTGGTAGGGACCGAAAGCCTGTCCAGGCTCAGCAGTTTGCCAGTGTATCTGAAAGAATTAATGGCCTCGGCCCAGCAGATCCCAGTGGGCAGAGACTTATCACAGCATGCTCCGGGGGTCTGGATTGCCACATTCTTATTTCAAAATTTACCAAACACAAGAAACTTTTTCTGTGTGATAATTGTTTTGACAGAGAGACTGAGCACATGCCTGCATTCAAAATGTGATTATTTCCCTAGGGCTGTGCTGATAAACCCCTTTTGGAAGAGAACTCACACTGGCAAGCATTCCTCTGCCTCTATAACTTAACCCGTTTCTCTGGACAGAATAAGCTATACCCACAGCTGTATATACAGCTACCCACAACTTTTTGCTGGCATTGCTATTGGTATATTAATATTTACTTCTCTCAGTACAGCTATGCCAGCGAAAGTTTTCCATGTAACCTAAGCCTATGAGGGAGAAAAATCCTGTGCATTTTTTTTGGAGGTGATGTTTCGTAGTCAAGCCTGAGGCAGAGACTTAAGCAAAAGGCTCTGCAGATACAGTTATAATCTCTCAACGCAAAACCCGCTGCTCCGCGGTTATGTACGCAACATCACCTGCAGGCCAGGGGCACTTCTACGCAGTGTTTGTGTCAGCAGGGAATATGTGCCGTTGAATTGGAAATGTAAATACCATAGTGGCACGGTGACTTCAGCGTAGCAGGGGGTGCTCTCAGGTGGTACCGCTGCTCGAGCCCCTGTACCGAAAGGGGAATATTCACAATTACAGATTCCCGGCTGGGGGTACTCCCAGGCCACAGCAGAGGCAGAATGGTCCCACCACACACTTTCTTTGAAGAGATGCACAAGGGTTTTTGATTGAAAGCAGCGCTTTGGGGAATTGCAACGTACGCTTTTAAGCACGTAATTAGAGTTATCTGCGATAGAGATGCAGAGGAGCTTGGCGGCCTTTCAGCCAGCTAGGACACCTCCAGAGTCCTTCGGGTAGAAGGTGAGGTGAGAACATTGGCCTGTATTTAAAAATAAATAACTAAAGTCTCTCAAGGATTTATTAGACAAAAAGCTGCTTTTCAAAATCACATTCAACACACTGCTGCTTTTTTGGTAGTCCTCCTGCTAGCCACAGGGCAAGGGATCTCGTTTACCGCCCTGAGAAGGGGAAGAGGTTTGTTAGGGCGTGATTGCCCTTCTTCACAGCCCAGGGGTACCGTCCCTGTGAAATACCCGCTTGGTATTTCCTTGGACCTTAAATTCGCTCAGGTTTGGCAGCTCTGAAGTCTCGTAATGCCCTGGAATAGCTGTGCTGTTGGTCGCAGCTCCCAGGGCAGCGCCTGGGCCGTGTCCCTGTCAGCGGGGCGCTGGCTGCCCTGGGCGGGCCAGCGCTGGATTTGGAGCAGACCCCTCCAGCACTGCTCGCTAATGAATTCTGCAGCCTTCGTTAGCTTCCTCAGTATGGTGATTCACTTAGGAGGGAAATTGTTTCTGTGACCTAGACCGTCACCTTGACAGTTCCTGTTGGCTGTTTTGTCAGCCTGCTTTCAATGAGCTGCGGCTGCTGAGCTTGGCAGAGAGCACTAGTGCTGTCTGGTATAAAATATCTGCACCTTGTGCTGTGCGTGTTACATATTTTGCTTTTCTTTAAGAAGCAGTATTAACCTAAGTGTTAATTGCAGGCCAGCTCATGCTGTGTTGTTTTCAGGCTCAAGCAAAAGAAGTTGAAACCAAGAATTAACCTACCGTTTTCAGATCAGTAATTTGTGAAAAAAACATGAGGAATGACGCCCGTCAAGTCTCCAGTTGTGCTTTCAGGAAGGGCTGGTGCTGGTTCCAGCAGCAGCCCCATGAATAGCAGCCTGCCCATGGGGCTGCAGCCCGTCCTGCCCCCCTCAGCCCGACTCCTGCGGCGTTGGGAAGAGCAAACCAACCTCAGCACGTCCTCCGCTCCAACCTGGGTGCTGTGCCACACAGGGATGCGCTGCAGCCTGCGCTTCTGGATGCTGGCACGGCCTGAGTTGCTTTCCACTGCACGGCCTTTGATGCATTCGTTGCATACGGCTTTTAGTCGTGCCTTGATTTCTCAGGAAATAATGTGCTTTAGGCAGAAGCCAGGCATCTTGTTACCCCTGCCGACTGGCAAGGGGGGGTGCATGTGTGCAAATAGGTGTTTAATAATTGAACCTGGATATGTCAAGGTTGGCAGCATGTCTTTCAGCTTTAAAGACAGGGCATTGTTATAAGAAAATGGGTTGTTTTCCTGTGCTGAAGGCAGATTTTTCTTCCCCCGTTAATCCTGGTGTCTGCAGCTGCTGTCTAGATATCACCTCTTAAAAGGCAGGGAATGAACTTCTGAACATCTGTAACAACTACATTAAGTGGCGTGGTTTATTGTAGAATTATGGATGATGATGGCTGGATTACTAAATTGTAGATCAATCAAAAGCATTCTGATGATATTCTAAACCATGAGAGCAGGACTCACGCAGGAAGAGGCAGTGATTTATTGCACCAACTGGTAACACATCCATCCCCAGTCATTTTTATTTATCATTATTTTGAAAGGATTTCAACCCTTCATAAAAGTGAATTAAAAAAAAAAAATCCATAATGATGACAAAGTTTTGCTGCAATGAAAATTGACACTCCTGCACTGAGATTTCTTGTGATAGGAAAGTGGAGAATAAGGAACTTAAGATACACAAACTCCACAATAAATTAGTTGAACAATTGCCTTTGTTTAATTGTCTTATGAACAAATGAAGGGAGCTTTTCCCTCTTTATACTTAAATCTGTTCCTTTGAAAGTGTCTCACACTATCTGTAGTTTTAAACCATTGGTACCCAGGATTCTGAATGCTTAGCAAGTCATCCATATCCAAGGCATTAGCAACACAGACAGGTTTTATTCCAATCTGTGCAGTTGATTCTTTGATCCGGGGCTTGCTGAAGTGCATTCCAGTGCGATTAATTAGAAAAACAGGATAAGGCAGTGGCAATTCCGAGCGATCTTAAATATGAAAGTGACTGATTAGTAGCTCTGCTTTCTCGATTTGTTGCTTGACAGCATCTGCTATTCCTGAGCAAGGGAGAGTCAGTTAATTGAGAAGAGGGAACTTTGGTACTCTTTGTAAGCCACTCATATGACTTTTGGCAAGAAAAGCAGCAGCGTGGGAACCTCTGCCAGAGCTAATTTTAAGAAGGAATGGGGTAGATGGTATGAGGACCAGTCACCTATCTCCTGCCATTAGGTGCGTAGCAGTATTTAGTTTGCATCGATTTGCTTTGCTGCTCAGCAAAGCCATACGCAGAGCGGCTCTTTGGAAACCAGGTCTTGCACCAGCTCACACTGTGGCCGCTTCCAGGAATGGGTTGTGCCGCCTTTGCGCTTTTCTTCCTTGGGCTGTCTTGTTTCTGGATGCACCCTGGCTGGTTGGAAGTCAGAATATTTACTCGTATGTCCAGGACGTGTCAATCTAGTTTCAAAATTCTGTGCATCTCGATGCTGTTTCCTGATTTTTCCCTCTTTGATCAATAAAAGTAGCCATCCATCAATTTTTGGTTGGAACAAGATTGATCCAGGAGCAGCTCACAGGTGTCAGTGTGGCCGTGGCAGCCGCCTGACACAAATATTGCATCCAAGGCAGCAGTCGCTGAGGAATTCATTGTCCTGCATAAGCGATCAATATCTGCTCCTCTGACTTCGCTTGCTCCTTTAATCTTCCTGGACGGATGGTTTCTTTATAATTTAATCTTCTTCAAGCAGACATACCTCCTGTCTATCATGCTGTTACACTTCTCCTGAATCTTTCTTGAGTCTCACTGCCAGTGGAGCTCCTGTGATTGGCAAGAGAAGTGGGCTCACAGTTCAAAAGAAAATGCAAACTCCAGCCTATCTGCTTTGTTTTCAGCTGATTCTCATAAAATATCTTTGCATGTTGCACATTATTTCTTTGTCTCTGCAGTATTTCAGCTTCCTTCTGGTTTTCTTTTTCCTGTGTGGCAGAATCCCAGTTGTTCTTTCTTCTGCGTCCTGTAGCGTGCAGGAATCAAATGCAGAAATCCTGCTTTATGTGCAGTTCCAGTGCAGTTCCAGTGCATCTCTGCCTGATTCTAGTGTGTCTAACACACAGGGAGAAACTCAAACAATTAGTGGGTACAGTACCCTACTTCTAGGAAATATGGCTGTAATGTATAACTAAAATCCATATTTTGTGTAATGCTAAAATCAATAAAAATAAAAGTCTCTGTGACAGAGCAAAGTGAAGGGAGAGAAGAAGTTTCTTCTAGAGTATGGCAGTGGTTTTTCAACCTGAGATTTCCTACCTTGATGACAGCAGGGGTAATAAGAAAAGCAAAAGAATGCAAAGAATAGGCATAGGTTGCAGTCCACATTTCTCCCGTCTCTCCTCTGCCAGCATTGATGTAATTCCTCTAGCAGTGGAACTTTCAATTGCAGTCCATCAGCATTCAGATGTGCTATTGATTAGTGGGTTTACTAAGGTCACTTAGGAATCTCAACAAACCCCCTGAACCTTGGGAAAGGTAATAAATCAAAGGAATTTGATTTGTAAGTCGCCGTCATTTTTGGTGCCATGCTTCAGTAGGAGACAGCAGTCAACACTTCCTAAGCGCTTGGTATGAGGAAGGTTATTATACGATGGCAAAAGAAAGCGCTTGTTTATAAACGGTGCAAGTAACATAAGCTTTTAATGGGTCCTAGAGGAGTCCAAGGCTCCAGAGGGCTCTGGAATGCTTTCCTCTCCCCCTCCATCTGCTCCCCTCACCCTGACCCCCACTTTTTTTTTTCCAAGCCTTTGGCCAATTTTCATCACATCTGTCATTTTGAAAAATTAACTGGCGGTTCACTCCTAAAGTTCATAACATGTCATGTATCTTTTTTTTTTAGATTAACTTGTTTGCAAGAGACAGTGCAACAGGAAATTCTTGTGCTTACGCAGCAGCTCAATTTTCTTGAAAAGCGGAGATGTTGTTAAAACTCATAGCCTGTGTCTATTCTGCTAATTGGATATAAAACAGTCGTGAGATTGGGGGGCTGATAGAACCGTAGTTGTTTCCTGGGTAAAAGCCTGTCAGAGGTACATTGCTAACAAATCTGAGCTGGGGCTGAGTGTGTCACAGTGTGTTGTGAACACGGCGACTGTCAGAACAGCACAACCCGGAGAGCTGAGGTAAAAGTGTACCCGCATGTCATTTATGGAGATACTGATCCTGAAAGTGCGCGTTTCTGATGATTCCAGAGGAATTCATACCCAACCATACCTATCTTGATGCTGCATTTGATCCCAGACATAAAATGCTCCCTTGTATTACATCTCATCGCTATGGAACAGTCTGTATCATGTTCCTGCTCCCGAGGTGGGTACCAAGGCCACGTGTGTCCTTACAGCTTTCTAAAAAAACGTGGTGTCACCCATCTGCCCTTGGAACCGAATTACATCCTTGGTACCTCCGCTCCACCTCTGAGGCCTTTGCCAATGTAATTCAGAAGGACCATCTATGTAAAAGGGATATATACGTATGAACCTCACGCTCTCTTGCTGGCCCTGCAGCATGGCCGTTCATGGTATGGTGAAAGGCTCATCAGCCAGGATTCTGAAGCATTCACAGTCCTCCACATTTTATGAAATATACGGGGCAAGGAGGGAGAAAAAAAGAGAGGAGTGGCTTTTCATGCATGCGTGCTCACAAATTATTTTTTAACTTATGGTTAAATAATACTGGTGGGTTTAGGTGTATATATAATGGATCTAACACACTGTAATTCCTGCTGAAAGGTAGAAATATATAACAGATTCTGATTCTATAGCTGTTTAAATCCAGAAGCCCAGACCCAAGTAATCTCGGATTCATTTACACTCTGAAATCTGGTACGGATTTATTTATACCCTCAGCCAGTATTGTTCTAGCAGCTGGAATCAGAGTTCGCTCCACTTTTCCATTTTTAACCCGTTTTCCCCAAGAAGTTTTTGTATACTCCTGGCCAGTAACTGAACTTGAAGGGCAGCAGGTAAGGCTGCAGCCCCAAAAGCCGTATAAATGTTGCCAGGTATAGAAGTGCTCTTTTTTTCTGGTGCACGCACCCTGTCCCGTGTTTCAGAGAGGACTCAGACGTGTCACATCAGCGAGGATGCGAAGCTCTGAGCACCCAGCTCAGACACCGGGCTGCTAGGCCAGGGTCTTCCACAGGCTCCAGAATCTGCTTTGAAACCCTCTTCTTGGGAATGTGTGTTTGCATTAAAATGCATTTAAGTTTTTTCTGGACGAATGGCCCTTCTCACTCCCCCATTGCCTCAGCTGGGGGTAGGGATCGGTTTTAGTGGCTCCTTGGAGCTGGTGTGACACACAAGACTCCGCTTTGCGTAGGCCTGAGATCAGGAGAAGCAGGTGAGTGGCTTCTGGAGCACCTGCACACAGGTGTTCACATAACAGCTTTTTGTTTAAGCAGCTTCAAAAATACGGCCAAATTGTGAAAGGGTGTCGCCTCCAACTCCGTTCCTTTACAAGAAGGGGTAGCTGGACTGAAAAACTCAATTTTACCTGCCAAAACCCAGCCTTGTGTGTTTAGAAACCTGTGCTTTGGGTTGCATCCAGCCGAGAGAGTCTGTCAGAGTTTCATGTTCCCATTCGGAAGAAAAGCACATCATTTTGTCTGTAGTACAAGAGCGTTTTGTTCTGCCTGCAGCTCCCGGAGCAGTCCCGAGGTTGTTTTTAGGGGCTGGGAGAGCCCAGCGATCGCTGCCTGGGGAACTGGACCCGAGGACGAGTCCCCGAGTGAGGGGCCGGAGGGTGAGCAGAGCCCACGTCATGGTTGTCGCGTTTCCAGACATCCCATCTTTTAATGGACGGGGTCCCAAGAGCGGAGACCATCAGGCAAAACAAACCCAGCAGTGCAAAACAAACCCAGTTACCAAAGCAAGCGCTGACTTGCTGTGACCCCCCCTCGTTTACTGGAAAGGAAAACCATGGATGGAGGTGTTTACACAGCCTGAGTGTTGGAGGATTGGCTTTGCTGTCGAGTTTCTTGGCTTTTGGTGTTTTGTGTGGCAACCTTTGTTTAAATATAGGGGACAGAAGAGGCTTGTTTATTCTGTTTATTTGTTTGTTTGAGGTTTTCTTTCTTTTCCTATGACTTTTAAAGGGCCGAAGAGTTTATTGTGTGTGAAATGCAGGAAGAGTCTAAATGAACACCAGATGAGAGGAAACAGACTGAGGAAAATTACGGTTATTTGCTACCAAAGGAAATAATTATTGTACATATATTAAATTCCAATGTCTAACAGAGAGTGGTTTTTGTTATGCAAGAAATCTGACCGTAGAGTAAAAAGGGGAATATGTTACCAAGTCTGGGCTTTCAAAGTGCAAGTAGGGGGTTGGTGTGCTGGTGGTAAATAAGACAACTTTTACCAAAGCAAGTGCTGAGGTTGGCTGGAGCGTGTTCTGCACCCCGGTGTTTCCCACCAGAGCAGAAAGTCATTTTGTGGCTCTGTGCAGAAGGGTAAACCAGATTTCCATACATCTGATCTTTGTAGGTAACATTTAGTATGACTTTATAACGAGAATATAAATTCCTTATAAACTTTCATCTGCCACATTCTCAGCTCATCCACCATTAGAGACACCTGACTCATCTGTATATATTATTTACCTGTAAGTCATTCCTGGAACGGCTCCTTTTGGAGCCACTGGCCATTTTCAGTGGAGATAACAGCTGATCATCCCCTTAATTGTCTGTGTAAGGTGAGGGTCTAAGTGATCACAGTAGGGATGACGACTGCTCCACTTCTTTCCTTGGTCCCTGCAGACTAACGCCAGCTCGGGGCATGTTTTCTTTTCACTGGTGGGAGGCAAAATCACTGGTTGTTTTAGTGATAAACTATTTACAGTGAGTGCTGTTGGATAAGGACCCTCACAAATGATCTGAGGAGTGCATAGTACAGGGACTTGGCCTAATAAGATGCCTTAAATCAGCCACAAATTTGACATTACTGCTTCTTTTAGACAAAACAGTGTTTCTCATTCCTGCAAGCTGGCAGACACACTGTTTAGTTCAGTTAATTCAGCAAGGACACAGAAGGGTTTTTTTAAATAATTTTTTTTCTTTAGCAGTAGAAAAATTGTAGCTTGGGGGCACGTTGCTTTGACAGATTGGGGTTATACGGTTGAAGCTGACCTATGCATCTTCCTTCGCCTTCCCCCTCCTGGCAGGCGGGATGAAGAACGTGTGATTGGAAGTGGCTATATCCTTATTTTGCTCTTTGTCTGATGGAAGGCCACCACAGTAGTCAAGAAGGACTTGATACAGATTGTGCTTTTCCTGTGAGGGATGCTTGAAAGCTCAGTGAATATCCTGTAGAAATAAAAAATAAGATATTTTGGCTGTGTGGGAGGGAAGCATTTAATCATAGCAAAGAATAGGGGATTGTACAGTCAAATAAGCAGTTCTTGGCAGATTTGAAGAGACCAGCAGTGGAAGTAAGAAGGGTGTATCGAAGAGGAGTGGAAGAAAGCATAAATGGAAATGAACTGAAGAGAGATAATAGCATCATATTTAGAATCTGTCACTTTATCAGAATTACGTTGACTGGTTATTAGCAAAAGAGAAGGAATTGTTTTTTTAGAGGAAGAAGGGTTTCATTTCCCCTTCATTAGCCGAGGAACCTGCTGACAGGAATTAGGGCAGAATATTACTAAATAGGGGCTTCAGCCACTCCTTCATGTCTGCAAAAAAGGGTTATTTTTAAGCCAGATCTGCTCAGTGACTGCATTTGCAGCATGGCCCTGTTAAAAAAAAAAAAAAAAAGAAAGAAAGAAAAAGGAAAGACCAAAACTCTACTGGCAGAACTGCAAAACTAAGGCTGCTTTGTGCTGCAATGTGAGAATGGGACAGAGAGGTCCGGGGTGGGAATCCTGCGGGGCAGCGGTGCCCCTGCCGCCTGTGTCATGAAAATATGCCTCAAGTTAACTATTGTCCTCTGACCTCAATCTGTGCTGAAATGGGGGCTTTGCATAATCATTGAAGGAGAGGGCTCCTGCTCCAAAAGATGTTATGTTTTGAATTGCCCAAATAGACAAAGGAGACATTGTCAGCCCTTCACACACGGGAAACAGAGGCAGAGGGAGATTTGTCTGGGGCACACAGGCTAATTTTGACAGGAGGGTACTTACACTCAAGTTGCCTGAATTCATTTGTGTACCTACAACCGCAGGATTGCCCTTCCTTTCTAATATTGTATTTTTCTCTCCCTGAAACTCCAGTTCTAATACAATATTGTTTATCAAAAACATTCTTTCATTTTGCTCTGTTTAATAAATACACCGGTGATTCTTTCCTCAGACGAAACTGTGCAGCTCGCATGTACGTCCCAGTTGCAACGTTGAAGTTGCAAATGCCTCAGGGAGCTTCAGGGGGATTTTCACATTGAGACCACCAGGTCCAATAATGCAAGGAAAGGCAGAGGTGTGACTGTGGCTTCTGCTTTTCTCTGTCCTCCTGGGGAACACAACCCCACGGATATGTAGAAGGGGAGCCTGCAAATACTGCTCTGCCCAGCTTCGCACGGGAAGAAAAAGAAATATCTTGCTATCTAGAATGTCCATTTTTCTTGCTCAAGCTTGTTAACTCCAGGAAGGCCAGTGAGACTTGGCATGGCATGACCAAACTGGGGCTCTTTGGGTTTTTTATGAGGCAGTATTGAGTGGAACCATCTGGGCTCGGAGAGGACCACACTCCCAAAATGAGCTTTCAGGAATACTTAAGTTAAGTAGCTGTCTGGGGCACCATGCTGAAAGGAAGGGCACTCACAGCTGCCTGTATTTTATGGGTTTATTTTATCTCTGATGACAAAAGAGAACTTACTAGTCATGTGTTTGCTCATAAATTTCAAGCCACTGCTGACAAGTGGCACTGCCTGCGTTCCCAACCGCGCGGGCGCAAAGTTCCCCCGACCTTCTGGCTGGCGATGTTAATAACGATGCTGCTAATGGATGATGCTTTGGAGAGATATCGAACTGTGCTCTGAACGTAAAGGCAATTGCAGTATCCGTTTTAGTTTATTTATGCCCCATTGGGGCAGCTTCCGAAAGTACCTCCAGGGCCTGGTCTCACTGCCTGTATTCCAGTTTCCAAAGATACATCTTATCTCTCCTCCTCCAAGCACTTTTCTATGTGACAGACCTGGGAAGAGGCACATTAAATTCAGTATAATTTCAGAAAATGTAACACGTTTTCCTATGCTTGCTCTTCACTGAGATGAATCTTAGGGAGAGATCCCTCATGATGAAATACTTTCCAGTGTATCACTTTAACTAAGATAATAGTTCTTATAGTACAGGTGTGAAGAAATAAATACATGCTCCTTAACCTTTTTTCGATCAGTGTCCTGTTGAAGTTCTCTCTGTTTCATTGGACCCTAGATGCTTTGCATGATATGTATTAATCTGATTTACTAATACACGCCTAAAGTTTAAAGAGAGAGAAAAGACAAAGTGGACTCAGGCTTACAGGAATCAGCTTCATGCCGGCTCTGCCACAGACAGCCATTTGACTTTACAACATCATTTAATATTTGTAGTTCCCTTGTCTACAAATGCAGATACTAATCCTTCTTTTTTCCCCAATCTACACTTGTATAGACTGCAGGTTTGGACAGGAATCGGCTCCTCCTGTGTGTTTGGGTACCTTACAAATGAGTCCCTGATCTTAGGTGAAACTTCAAATTGCTTTTGTAAGCCACAGAATAATAATAATAATAATAATAATAATAATAATAATAATAATAATGATTTTCAACCTGCTTCAGGAAAAAATACAACCTTTGGATTACATTGGTGTAAATAAAAAGTCCACGACAGCTCACAAGTCACAAAATGCTGGTCGTGTTTAGCGTCAGTGTCTGTTGCTTGAACATCTGGCATTCATCATGGCTTTCCTTTTCCTTCCACTGTCATATTTCATTCCCATCTGTTAGAGGTTTCTTAGCACTGTCTATATAAATCATAGCTGCATCTCAGTCCGGGTAGTTGAATCATTATGGGCTGCAATGTAAATGAGGGAAAAAGAGGTAAATTTAAGCTAAATGTTTCTCTTATGCACTCTGCTCGCCTTCTTTCTCCTCCTTCCCTGTACACAGACAGTAGACAGTATTACTAGACAGTGCGATACCCCTGCTATGAAGAGACATGCAAAAGCTTCCAAAAATAGCAAATGTTTTTACCAGCTCTAGTTCTGAAGGCAGAAAGCAGGAGAGGAGTTGAATCCTGAGTGGACACCCATTGCCGTTGTTTCAAAGACCATAATTTACTGCTTTGGAACAACCCTTCAGCGAGTTAATAATAAATTGGGAAACCAAACATTCCTTAAAATCAGACTTCCCGGGCAATGTCTTGGATGTATTTTCTTAACGTGAAATTACTGCAGTAATTTAGGTTACTACTACGAAGGATAATATTGAAGGTGCTAGGAAAATACGGATGTGTTAATATTAGCCAAAACAGAATTTTTTGACTTTTGTTTTTTCCTGCCAAACCCGTGCAGTGCCCTCCTTACGGTGAGCTCTCCCGGGGCGTGCCAGCGGGGCAGCGAGACATAGCGGCATTCCAGAGGTGCATTTCTGGTGGGAAATGAATCCTCCACCACCCTCACGTGAAGTTCTTCCAGCAGCCTGTGTGGTGCCCTGCCAAAGCGGGTGTTCCTGTTTGTGCACAGCGTCACACAGCCCCACGTGCTGGGACCACACGTGGATTTAATTCCCTGCCAGCTTTGCCAACTAGAGAAGGTATTTCCTTGCTCTAGAAGCACTCGTAGACACCATAGTCCTGAGCTACTGGAAGTGAGGGGGAAAGGGCCCGTTTCCCTCTGTCCATAGAGGGCTGCTGCAGACGGCCATCACTCTCAAGCCCAGAACTTGATCCAGGCTTAAGGTGGGCTGGAGCTGGAGGGTCTCTTGGCACAAGACAGCTGTGGTGTTTGCAGTTCAAGGGGCAGCCTGTATGGTTGGGGGCTTCATTGTACTTGGAAGTGGAAGAGCGCCCCCTGTGACTGTGTGTGTTCCTCCTGGTTGTCTTGCCTTTTAGTCTCACATATCGAAAGTGTGTCTTAAGTTTGTTTGAATTGATAGCAGATTAGCTGCAATGAGAATAAACTGTTGCTACTCTTGCTGGTTGTCAGCTCGTGCCTTCTCTTTCTACAAAGGGTATTGCTTTCCTGATTTCCCGTTGTTTTTCACTGCTGTTCCCGCGGTGTTGTCCTGCTACTCAGTGCAGAGCCCGGGGTTTCAGCTCGGCAGCCAGATCAATCAAGCAGCGTGTGTCCTGGTCAGCACCTGCACACAGTGAAAAGGAGAGGCCCAGCGCATTGCTGGGCTGTCCTGCCGAGCAAGTCCTGGCTCATTCGGAGGGCATGTGGTTGCCTGAAAGGCCAAGCAGCCCCTGCGGTCACAGTTGCTCTCTGAGGCTGGTAGATTGGTTGAATCCTGATGATTTGTTCTGACATTGCGGTCTGTTGCTAGAAATGGATGTCCCGGTGAAAGCGTTATTACTCGGCAATGATGGGCAATGAGAAAAAGGAACATGGATCTGATGTTGCACAAACTACTTTGCATGAGGTATTGCAAGCAGAAAATAATCCAAGAGTACAGTGGAAGGGATGCTGTGATGTTGATTTGTTCTTGTCTTTTTGATAGCTGCACTAGATCTCAGCTTGCCAGGCATCTTTCTTGTTACTAGCAGAATATTTATTTTATTTTCTCTTCTTCTTGTAGAAAATTTTACTACATCACGTTGCTGAGAGACCCCGTATCTCGTTACCTCAGCGAATGGCGTCACGTCCAGCGAGGAGCTACTTGGAAGACCTCGTTGCACATGTGTGATGGCAGGACACCAACTCCCGAAGAGCTGCCGTCGTGCTACGAGGGCACGGACTGGTCGGGCTGCACGCTGCAGGAGTTCATGGATTGCCCCTATAATTTGGCCAACAACCGTCAAGTGAGGATGTTGGCTGACTTGAGCTTGGTGGGCTGCTACAACATGTCTTTCATCCCGGAGAACAAGCGAGCGCAGATCCTGCTGGAGAGCGCAAAAAAGAACCTCAAAGACATGGCCTTCTTTGGCCTGACAGAGTTCCAGAGGAAGACTCAGTACCTGTTTGAGAGAACTTTCAACCTGAAATTCATCCGGCCCTTCATGCAGTACAACAGTACGAGGGCCGGAGGGGTGGAGGTGGATAACGACACCATCCGCAGGATCGAGGAGCTCAATGACTTGGACATGCAGCTCTATGACTATGCAAAGGACCTCTTCCAGCAGCGCTACCAGTACAAGCGGCAGCTCGAGAGGATGGAGCAGAGGATAAAGAATCGGGAAGAGAGGCTTCTTCACCGGTCCAATGAAGCGCTTCCCAAGGAAGAGACCGAAGAGCAAGGACGCTTGCCCACTGAGGACTACATGAGCCATATTATAGAGAAGTGGTAGCCTAGGCAGACTTTTATATTAATGATATTCTAGGGTTTCCATATAAGAGATCATGGAAGTAAAATTACAAAAAACCAACAAAAATATTTTATTTAAAAGCAAGTCTGTAAAACAGAAGATAGATTGCTTCCTTAAGCATAGGGTCTTTTTACTGTTTCTTACAACACCGATGAGATTCTTAAAAAAAAAAGAAAATAAATGCATAAAAATAAAAAAAGGGTCAACATTATAATGCAGAGGTAAAAAATGCACAAATGCAGTTACCCACTCTTAAGGCCAAATACAAAAAGATGTTTCTTATCCTCACAATTCAAACACAAATGGCAGAAGTAGG
Organism: Pampusana beccarii; assembly: GCA_013399365.1. Lineage (NCBI taxonomy): Eukaryota > Metazoa > Chordata > Aves > Columbiformes > Columbidae > Pampusana > Pampusana beccarii. The sequence goes on from VWYH01007506.1 coordinate 2,117,752, forward strand.
ACTTTTTAAAAAATCTGTTTATCCCCTGAGCATAATGGTATAAACATACATAACCAAAAAACAAGGAAACAGAGGTTTTCTTTTGTGAGTGTTTTTGGAGGTGGGATGGGAATCGCATTGCTTGTAAGTAAATGATAATGGTGATGAAGTTGAGGATGTGCTACCCTGTCAGGCTGGGGTCTGAACACAAGGGCGGTCACTTCGATTCAGCTGGCAGCCACTGCCGGGAAGTAGAGCACCATGAAAATAAAAAATAAAGAAGAAAAACGTCAGAGGATGGGAAACATTAAAGCGAATTGACTGTGGCCTAGGATATGTACGTAGCACAGTGGTTATGATACATTGCACTGGTATCACATACACATACGCAACTTCATCGCAAAAATAATTGGGAATTCACGCACACATTTGTTTCACAGACAGGTCCCAAAACAAGTTAAAAGCTGATCAAATTCCACATAGGCTCTAACATGCGCTCACATGCCAACCTGTCACCCTACACAGCTGCCACTCATGCCTTCATCAGTACTGTGTGTTAACAGCACATGAAAACCCTATCCTCATACTAAAAAAAGGAAAAAGTAGTTAAATAGCAATACTCCCTCATAAATCTGCACAAGTTCCAGGAAGACCCTACAAATAATCAGTTGTTAACGGGAATGTGACGAGGGGGTGATTTTGTTTTGTTTGTTGCTATGTGAAATATTGAACTAGAACAAGCGTACAGACGTACCTGTATCTGTAGTTTTTCAGTTATTTTTATTTGCTTTCATCAAGAGATAACGGGCATCAGCCTGCTTCCAGCGAAGTCACTAGAACTGATTTAAGTGGGAACAGGATGGGGCTCTCTTCCAGAGCTGTGAAAATTTCTGACTATGGGTCTGAATTAATTATGAGACAGTGCACATTGTCTTTTGGCAGGGTGCCTGTTCTGCAGCTCTTTCTTTAAATGAACAAGCTGTGTTCATAAAACTGGAAAGGGGAATCATGGATAATGTTTTTTTAGTCTCAGACCACTTTCAAAGCAGAACCCTTTCTCTTTCAATGCTGTTTTTTAGGGACTCATGTAAGTTTAATCCTCCAGTGTGGTGACAGTCTAACCAGGTTCTGCTTATTGACTTTTGAGTCACAGAACAACAATAACTTCTCTAATTCCTCTTCCCACTCACCAAATTAAAGTATGGCTTATTTTCTTGCTGTTGCAAGCACTTCTTTGTTTCGCTGGAAGCATGGAAATGAAGCAGTTTTTGCCCGTTTCATGTCTCACGCCGTCATTGCTCAGCCTGTAAGACCTGAACCAGCTATTGTTTGGGGTAAACTATGAACTAAATGGAATATGATTTGATTTTCAAAGGCCATGTTAACTGCAGATCAAATATGGCATTGAAGTCACTGGAGGAGAGGCAGAGAGCTGATGCATTCAGTTTTAGCGTGTCGTTTTTACAGTGTCCCTTTCCCATCACGCGAATCCGCTGAAGTGCTGCTTGTTTTGTATTTTAATTTGCTCTCTCTGCCTCTGTACACACCTTCCAACAGCTTCAAATTCAGACTGAGTTTTGCAAAGGAGGCGGCTGCCTTTAGCAGAGGAGCTGCCTTGTTTCTTCTATGTACACCTTGCTTTTGGAGATGTTCTTCTCCAGAAGAGTGAAGATGACTAAAAACTTAATAATAGAAAATACAATCGGCACTTTGGCTTCAAATACAACCCTGTTACCGCCTCGATCCAAAGTCCACCGAAGTCAAAGGATGTCTTTCCTATTGATTTCAGGTGGATTTTGATGGGCTTTGCACCCTGGTGCTGCCACATGCCCAAGCGCACGCTCATCCATCCCCAAGCGCGGTGGGATGTTGTTCCTCCTGCATTTGGCTGGTACCAGTGTTCCATGGTGGTGTCACTGTCTTAGGGTTCTGCCACAAAACGGCCCCTGTTCCCAGAGATGTATAGCTTGGCCACAAACGTTTCCTCCTAGCTGAAAAGTGGGAAGCAAAATGCAGCGATTTTTGGTGGTTGGCTTGGGGGCAGAAGGTATTGCAAATCCATTTGCTCACCCCTGAATTCCAAGACTGGGAGGAGCCATGTCTGCTGTTTCCCAGCGCTTTTATGTGTTGCTGTAGCTAAAGAAAACATTTATATTTTAAAAATGCAATTTTACAGGCTGTTTACCCACAAAAGCGATACACAAGATATAAAAAGCGACTGGTTTATCTGCGCGGTCTCCAGCTTTCCCCAAAGGCTTTTCGCTGTGCATCCTGCGTCATGGCTCCATAATGCACGAGCGCTTACTGCAGCTAATTAATCGCTGTGGGCGCTGGCACCGGCGCAGCCGGCCTGTGTGTGCCGGCACGCACCTCTGAGAGCCGTTCCGTACCCAAGGCCAAATCCTGCTCTCGCCGACCAGAAGGTGATGCTGAACGGGACTGTGTGTGATTAGGACCTGTTAACGTTACCTGCCACGGTTTGCCCACGTTGTTTCTGTGTTACGGGCACTGAGTAACCAGCTGGATTTTAATGGATCTGTCCGCAGCATTCCCTAAATCAGGGGCAGCCTCCCGCCCTAGAAGCATGTCAGTAGAAGACCTGTTATAACGTTTTCTTTGTAATATATTACAGTAACAACCGAAAGAGATGAAACAATCTTGAAAATTGTCTTGTTAACAGTTCCATTTCAACCCACAAAAGGAGGGCTAACCTCAGCTTAGCACCACAGCAGAAATTTCTAGATTCGAATGCCTCCGTTTCTCTACGTTGGGAATAACAAATTTACACACCACAAAAATGTACTCCAATGTATGAGAAATACAGGGCACTTTGAAACAGATTCTAAGTATCAGAAACAAAGAGAATGACCCAAAAGCCATCGCTCACCCTGGCTGCTCCGCTGGTCTGTTTACAGCTGTAGGTCGTGTTTTAATTTAATGAAGTGCTGTGTGCCAGAGCATGGGTTCCAGGACGTACCTGGCACTATCTTCTTCCTTTAGTGGGTTTAAGGGAACTTTCTTAACATAATGTGAATGTAGTTTTTTGTGATTTCTATGTACTACAGTTTGAAGTGGTACAATTTATTTTTAGGACTGATTATGTGATGCTACAATAACATGAAAAACGTGTAGTTTTAAAACAGAGAACAACGGCTTTAAGGCGCTCCAGCAGAAGCAGTGGCCAGGTAGTACAGTCTTGTTCAATATCCGCCCCTTTCTTCCGAAATGTTTTTCCTGTGACTTGCAGATGCACTGGGACTCCTCCTCTTCACTACATGAAGTGTTTCTTCATGGGGCCCATCAATGCATCACGATCCAGGTCAGGATAGGTGAGTGCTGGCTACAGCCAGGGCAAGCGCAAGGTTGTGGCCCATCTCTTACTGGAGCTGGTGAGGGGATTCCCCTGGAATTTGGGTTTTACCTAGCTGGGTGCTTACCCATCCCACGGTGTTTTTGCCGTGGTTCCAGGGATACCCCATGAAAAGCCTTTTCAAAAGCTGAGGACACATAAGGTATTTCTAAGGGTTTATACAGTGAGCGGTATTAGAGTGAGGGAGCATTTTGGAGAGGCGGTTGTCAGTACCAGGGCAAAGATGATGGCTCAGCCTCTGCCACCCCGCACTGCACTGCCCCTTGCAGAGGGGATTTCCCGGCGGACTCCATCCTGCTTTGGGAGGGTGGAAAGGCCAAGATGCTGCAGTGCTAAGGAGGAGGAGGAGGGTCTTTTTTGCTTTTAGTCACCTCAGCAGTGTTAATTTCGCTGCTCACTAGGTGACATCGCTGAAGAAAACTTTTTATTGCTCATCCGCCTCATCCCAGCCAGCTCTGTCAAAGGCATTGGCCTCTTCCGAAGTCTTCCGGACAGTCAGATTCCACCTTGTACCCTACCCGGGTCACCAAATGCAGGATTGACTGGTAAGGCTGCAGACCCAGGCTGTCATGGGGTTCGAAGTCACCGACAAAAAAACCTCTCAAGAGAGGATCAGGGTGAATTTCTGACTTGCCTGAGTTTCTCCCTTTGTGCCCAACAATTTGGAATAAATGGAGAGCCCTTCGGGTTGATGTTTTTGCACCCCGTAGTCCCTTACTTGCTTACAAAACTGGGATGATGATAGAAGCAGCACAAGGAGGGTCCCAACAAGCTTTTGAATCCTCTCTCCCAGGGCTGTAGCAGCAGAAAGGGCAGCGCAGTTGCTGAGAGTACGAGCAGGATGGAAGGACCACCACAGAGGCACTGCAGACACCGGTCAGTTAGGAAGTTTTCCCTCCGAGCCCATTGAATCACTTCATAGAGACCACCAAGCAGCTACATAAGGTAATGACTGACAATGAAGAGCAGGGCCTGACCATGGTTTATATCCTGGGGTTGAAAGCTTCTCTAGCTTCTTACTGACGTTTAGTTACTGAGACTCCCTCCTGTCCCGTAGAATATTTCAAATGTCTCAAAAATGCGTAGCACTGCAGGAATTTGCAGCGCAGACTTTGCTAAACATTGTATTTCCAGGGCTGTAGCTGGGAATGCAGCTCACTATCTCCTGGATTGAACCACAGGGCCGGCTGCGTTACACTTCTGTTCTTGTTTTCAGTAATACGTGGGTATCAAGGCCTGTATTGTCCCAGCTGCAGGTGGTTTGCTCTCATTTCTAGCCATGCAAGCTGAAAAAAAAAAACCCAAACCCAAAACCAAAACCACCCGAAAAATAAGGATTTGCAAATGAGTTTGTCTTATCCCTCAAAGCCCCACAATTCACCGTCCCTCTTTCCCCCCAGGTGTCGATTCTGCAGACTGGATTGAGAGAGCTGTACTATAGTGAATAATTTTATATTCAAATGGTTTACTGAGCATGATTTGTTTTGTACATATTGGAATATGATTTAACTTATTTTTATTGCCCCTTTTCATCTTTTTTTTTTTTTTTCACAAGGAAAAGACAAAAATCCCCACCCTCTCTCAATGTGAAGTTCCTCTGTGTTTGTGTGTAGTCTGCCAGGCAAACACGCAACAGTCACAGGATTTCTCACCATCCTACTGGTATCTGATTTTGTTTTTCACTGGCATTTGTTTTTTTTCTCAGGCTTTGCATATATTGTCTCTTTTTTTCCCCTCTGGTGCACAATCTGCACAGGGAAAGGGCAATGCAGGCATGACTTTTTTTTCTCCTTCCCCCTTTCTTGTGTGCTTTACCTACAAAGGAACTCGGTTCTTATCTTCTAGGAGTTATGTGGCTGAGGGTTAAAAAAATACAACTTTCTCCCCACCCACCTTCCACCCTTCATGTTGTAGATCAAGCAGATTCAGCTTCTCTGAAAGTGATTGTGGCTGGAGTCATTCCATTGGGCTGAATGTGTATGGTTTGCACTTTTTTTTTCCCACTTCAGGAACTTAAAAACAACAACAACAAAAATGAAATACAACTGTTCAACTTGAGCCAAGTAACACGTAAAGCTTTATATATTTATTTATAGCATCTTACAAAAAAAAAAGGTGTTAAAAGGTTTTTTTCTTTTCTTCCACGAGAAAAATTGGATTTAAAAAGAATAATCATCTAATTGTTTTTGTCTAGATCAAGAATGAATGTTAGCAGATGAAATAAACCCTAAAACTGAGCATCTGTTGTGTGTGTTGTCCTTGCATTGGCCTTTGGCTGCTGCCTCCGTGCGACACCTCTTGCCTTCCTGTCTCACCGAGAGATAAAGCTGTCAGTGGAGCTGGTGGAGAATATTTGTTTTCTGCTGAAAACCCAGCTTCCTAACACAGAAATACTCAATCACAAACTGCAGTCTGGATATTTCTATTGTTACACTTGAGCCAATGTGACTTAAACCTCCTAAACCCTATTATCTTTTAAAAATTAATTATTAATACCTTTAATACTGTATAGTCACCTTCATTTTCTTTTTCACAGTCATTGCAACGAACGGATTTGCAGGCAATAAATGGTGGTCGTCGCACCAAATATCGCGGGATAATTACCAGGGCTTTTCTGTTATTTTGTTTTGTTATTTTGTTTTTTGATATTCAGAAATACTTTGACCAAATGTCCTTTGTGTCCTCCAGTTAGAGAACTGAAGTAAGTTGTGTGCTTGGTTTTGATACACTTTTGATACAGGCACCTTCCCGCTTTGCAAGCACTGCTTTGCTCCTCTTTTACCTGCCTTTCTGGAAAGGCTGAAAGAAGTTCTCCCTCACGTGAAGCCTGTGCAGGCAAAGCGCTTCCATTTACACGTGGTGTTTCTGCGCTATCTTTAATGTGGTTGTTCCTCTCAGTGCTAGAAGCCTCTAGGAGAGGAGTGCAGCTGGCAAGCAGATGGAAGGAGCGACGCTTTGGTTGTAAGAACTGGTGTGGGAAGGGGAAAGGAGCAGAAAAGATGCTGACAGAGGGTTAAAAGAAGCGGGGAAATCTGTTCCAGAGGGGAGACCCTCCAGAGGGTGCCTGTCTCTTGCTGGAGCCTTGGTCACACTGCTGACTGTTCAGCTCCTGTCCCTGTCACACCTGGACATTTTACACTGCCCAGCACCGACTCTGGGGATGTGCTGCCGCAGGTTCATTGGGAAGCGCCCTCCTTTACACCCTGCTGCAGCCCCAGCGAGGAGCAGCCCCAGGTGACAGCGCGCTCCTCCCAAATGGAAAAGCTGATCCTGACAGCGGGTATCACAGGAGGTGGTGCTGAGCACTTGTCAGGGGCTTGTGCTTTGTTTCTCCGGCTCAGGCACTCCAACGGGGTTACTTTAACTCTTTAAAAACATCTTCCTTGCAGCTGGCTACAGGAGGAGGCAAAGCAGAGCAAGTCTGCTTTAACACGGATGCCAGGGGTTTTCCACATTGATTGATCTTCGGGTAGTACAGGTTCCTTTTTCCCTGTTGAGGGTTTGTGTGGGGGTCCACATATCACTGAACAGCCTCTTTGTCAAAGAATAGAAAGAGGGCTGGAGATTCTTGCGTAACTAAATGTATATCTAGCAATGACTGCATATTTCTGTGGTTTTCGTAAAAGTGGCGGAGTTTAGGAGAGCCCCATGCATTGCAGTTTGTTATACTTTGTGATGCAGTGCTTCAGTGGCACTTAGAGTAGGGATGTAAATAAGTGGATATACAGATAAAATACAGTTCAGGGCTTTCTGCAGCTGGAAATGTTCATGACTGATCTGGGCACATCAGCTTGGACCCTTTGCTGCAGGGGGGAACTAAGACGTGTTCATGCATATACTCGAACAAAAATATATTGTAGGCTTAACAGTAAAGCAGTTTGAGCTTTACTGTAGTTATTATTTCATAAACTTCAAATTAAAAGGGGTAGTCAATGAAATATTCATGAATTGAACAGTATTTAATAGACTATTGCTATGTATCTGTTAAAGCAGTTCCAGGTTGCAAGTGAGGAAGGCTTCACTAGTGAGGTTCTGCACGCTTTAATTGATCTGGGAAGTAAGTGGCTTGCAAAAGAAACCATACATGTTCGTATTTCGCAAGCATTACCTATGAGCCTAAAATGAATAAAATTATCAGTCTCTATTAATATTAATCAGACCAAAGCAGTTTATTCAGGTGCTTTGGTACGTGGTGCTGTTTCTTAGGTTTGTCCCCAGTGATGGAGGACATGCAGTATCTCAAGTGGGGATCTTCTGCCCCTTGCACAGGGGGCTGCACAACTGGGATACCGAAGCTTTTTAATCGATATCCAGCCAACAACACAAGGGAGAAGTTGAATACGTGTCCTCTAGGAGCTGGGAATGGATGAGCGATAGCAGCGCTTTGCAGATGTCTAACAAACTGTTATTTATAGATTTATTTTGCTCTCCCCACTAATAATATTATTCTGTCAGGCCACGGTTATGGATTCCAGATGTTTGTGCAATAAATGAGTAATAGTGATAAACAATAAACATTTAATTCATGCTGCTTTAATATATTCTAGTTCTTACTGGCTTCAGTTTAAAACTCTCTTTCTGTTGACCTAAACCAAATGGTATACTCAGTTGTGCCGTAAATAGCAAGGAAATTCCATGTGGTCTAATCTAGTTAATTCAGGCTGGATACCTGATACTGAAATGAATATGTGGTAATCAGTCATCAATTTTCTGGCATGGGCAGTGACAACATGTATAAATCATGCTGTCTTTGTGAGAGAGTAAATAACTTCCCGTGGAGCCCTTTCTTTGGGATCATGTTATTATTGCCAGACATTGTTTTCTGAACAAGAGCTTGCAGCCAAATTAGTGAATGCTCAGATGTTTTGCATACTCCAACAGCCCCCATCAGTCCATGTTTCTACTGCTCATGTGTTCTTTTGTTTCCTCAGTCTCAAATATGTTGATGCTAAATGAGTATTTATAAACTGATGCTGATTAGCCACAACTTGTTGTAGGCTATTAAATTTTACCAGGTTAATGCATGATCAAACCTTTTGTGTTACTGGAAATATTAAAGCAATGCTGCTTAATACTGGGTTCTGGGGTAGTTAACGGAGGCTGGAGAATTTGGGTTTTGGAGGACAGCAGCACTGGGATTGATGCGTGACCTTCTGGACTGAGAGATCTACTGTGAGTCTGTTTCTTAGGTTTTAGTCAAGATCAAGTGGGGAGTAAATGCAAATATTCAAGAGTGTGTGGTCATCTGTTTTGAGGGCAGTCTAACCTTCTAAAGCAATTATTTGGGGATGGGAGTGGAGACAATGGTCCTTTTTGAGGAGAAATCTGATAATAACCTAGCTAAGGTTATCGTGGGACCCTTTATCACAACCGTTTTGCATCGTTTTTCATGCATTTATTTTTGAGTACTGTTGCAAGGCAAATGATTTCTCTCCTCACCTGGAAAGCTCGTTGAAGGCAAGTGTGTAAACCTGGGAGCTGAGGTGCTGGCTGAAGAGCTGGCCCCGATGGGCACAGCCTTGTCTCTACTTCTTTGTGGTCACACTTGGAAATAGGGAGTCTGTAGCCTTCTGGAAGTTTGATCTGAGCAAATAGTCAGGCTCTTTCTCTCTTCTTTGAAATACTTCAGTGACTTCTGCCTGCTTGTCAGGCTCTCTTGGCGGGTGCTGTGCCATCGCTGTGTGTGCCGTGGCAGTGAAGGAGATGGGCATGGCTGCTCTCTCCAGAGCGGGAGCAAACCCAGGATCAGCTCTGCCATAGTAAGTGCTGAGGCAGGGGCATGACTCGGTGGGCAAGAATGTAGGAGGGTCCTAACGCGGGCCAAAATGAGTGGTTGTGGTGTGGGTTGGTTGTGGTACAGCCCTGTCCTCCAGCAGGGGTGGCTGCTCGCTTGGCAGCTGAGGTTTGCAGATGTTGTCCATGTGATTCCCTGATAACTTAAGAGGGGATTCTCGCTTCCTTATAGGTATTTAATTTTTCTGGAATGCTTGGCTTAATTTCGTACTCCGTCACTTCTCCACTGTAAGAATAAATGATGTCTGTAAATTAGTCATTCTTTCTAGGTGCGTATGAGACCTATGCGTGAAGCTTTTGCTTGAACTTCTTTATTTCACGTTTGTTTTTAAGCAATGATTAAAGTTCAGAAATGCTTACAGTTGTTTGAGACCATAAGCTTTGACTATTTAGCTGTACATTTAAGGACTTTCACGAGAAAATGAAGCCATACATCTGCTGGGACAGTGTGTTGGAAGGAACAATTACAGCAGTAAATAAAACTTCTGCTTGCCTGCCAATTTAGCAGGCATTGCTGTCTCCTCATCCAGTGATGGGCCATTTGTTAACAGTTGCTTCTTAGGGTCTTTCTCCTCTAGACCCATTCTGGGTTTTGTGTATATTTTAGTCACCTTGATAAGGAAAGGAACTGTATTAAGTAGAAGCACTTAGAATTCACAATGCCTGGAACATCTGTTGCAGGACTAGAATTAGAAACCACATCAGCATATTTTACATTTTTGTTTGGAAATCTCATTAGCTGTCTTACATTTTTGTTTGTGGTTTGTTGCCTGTGTTCCCCCCACCCTCCTGTGGCTTCTTTGTGAAAACAAATTGCTTTGTCTGTCTTCCTCATTCTTTGTCAAGGTAGCCTGCAGGTCTGGGTTACCCAAAACCCACAGCAGCTGGCAACGAGAGGGTATGAGGCAGCAGATACCTCTTCTGACCCTCTTCTCTGATGGGGAGGTGGGAAGCGATGCCTTCCTTACAACAACCCTTGCCTCTGCCACTCACTTCTTGATTAGGCCAGAACTGCCTTTTGTGTGTTAATGCGCTTAGGTGTGCTTTTTGCCCTCTCCAAAATCTCTTTTCAAGTTGTCCGTAGTGTTTTCCCCTCAGCCCTCCTTTTCATACTGATATTGTTTTTGTTAAGCATAGATGCATTATAGGAAGAACTAGTAGTTTTACTTGTGAGGTGTCTGATACATTCTGGAGTTCCATATATTCACTCATACATAAGCTTCAATAATTAAATAAGAAGTTTATTTGACTGTAACAATGCTGAAACATTTGGAAAGCTGGAGGATGAAGATTGGTGAGGATAAACATAAGGGGATGAAGATGGACAAGCTGGTGGTCACCAAACCGTGTCCTGCTTTTTAAGGGTGGGATGGAACCCGAAGATCTCCCAGGCTTTTGTACTGGTAGCGAAGGCTCTGTCATTGGAACATGGCGCAACGTGCTGCCGCTTCCTCCCCTGGTGTCAGACCGCGTGGGCAGCTCCCTGCGCCACAGCCCATGCAGGGGGCTTATGGTGGAACCTGACTTCAGGCATCTTCTGCAAACAGGACTGTTACGCCATGGGTTTAATAGCTGTAGTGAGATCATTGACCTTCCTTTCCTTCATGCTCTTATAGAGAAGAACATAGATTCTTCCATGCTCTGAACCGTATCCAAAACATGGGTACCGCTTTCTGGGTTCTTCCTTGCTCCTGCCAAGAAAGCTTAAGCGTCCATTACATTTCCTTCACTTTGCACAAGGAAGGGGACAGCACGCTATCCAGTCATTGTTACAAAAGACCATTTCTTGTACGTTAATCCTTTTATTCTGTGGATTACAGGAAGGTAACACAGTGCAGGTGTCAGCCCGGAACAGTGGAGGAGAGCAGAAGGCAAGAGCCGTCCATGGTGGCTGTGCTGTAGGTGCTTTGCGGTCCTGTTTATAAAACGGGGAATACAGAGGAATTCCTGTCTAGAGTTAACTGGAAATATGCCAAAGCAGGATGATACACAGGCTGCTGACAGAGGTGATGTTCTGTGATAAAATAAAGGGAAAGGTTGTCTTGATTAATTGCCCACAACTCTCACCCTGACTCTACCTTCGTCTCCCTGCCATCCCGGTAGCTGCAGGCACGTCTAACTCATCAGCCACGACAGGTAGTTTCTGTTTAAATCGGAGTAGTTTGAGTATAAGCTAAATTATTCTTCCTGTTGTCTTTTTTAAGGTGCTTTGTGTTGTTAAATCGTGGTGTGTGATAATAAAGTATTGCAGGAAAACTTGCTTGAAACAGTGATGTAGGAGAGGTGTTTTTCTCATCTGTTTAAGAACTCTGTTGTTTACCCTCTCTGTGGAGCTTCTGGCTTAAAAAACCCCACCAAACAAAACAAAACACACACACAAACCTCAGACAAGACAGGTCTCTCTTTCGATACCTAATAGACAATACAGGTTTTCACATACCTTATTATTTTGAAGGGCTGTAGCACTTGTATCCTAGTTCATCAAGTATGTCCTCACTGCGCCATAAAAACACAGAACCCACGGAGACCCTGCCTCAGGAAGCTTTACCTTAAATAGTGAGAAAGGAGAATTAGTTTTGCCTCACCCCTGGGCTATGGCATAATCGGTATTTGTTGCATTAACAGTAAGGTAAGATTAGGAGTTTCTTGCTATTAACGGTGTGAGGACCTGCAAGCTTGTCTCGTTAAGAATAAATAAAAGATGGCTCTTGTCGGATCTACCTCTGAGTCCCCAAAATGAACGTTACTAGCTTCAAAAGATTTTCCTTAAGTATTTTTTAAAAGTGGCCTATTGGGGCATGTAAAAATACAAAATTCCTCCTTCAAATTATTGTCACCCTGCAATTAATCTATCGTGCTTTCCTGATCTACAGAGCAGGGAATGAGCTATAATTTTTGAGGGGACAGTGATTTGATGACAGTGATAGAGAAGACTGAACTCTCAAACTCCATTAGGGCGCATGAATCACAAGATTTTTCTCACAAGTTAATTAGTCATTTTTCCTAATATAATGAAGTTCTGTCTTTGATCCTAGAATTACTGTCTCTTGTCAGATTTATTATTATTTCCAGATGGACTGTTCCACATCCTCTCCCAAAATTTTCTCGTATTACGAGATGATGTTTTTATAAGTGTACAAAATATTAGTTTCTTTGAGCAAAAACTTTCCAAGGTTATGGTGTATTTCACACAAGAGTAAAAACTACAGCTTGGAGTTTCATAGGCAGTTATACACAGAAAATGATGAGCTCTGATAGAGGATATTCGAACCTCACTGAATACCAGTTGCTGACTTAAAAGCATAATTGTGAATGCCACTAATTGCTGCTCTCTGAGCGAGTGCTGCAGTGCAGGAGCCGCGCAGGGTTCGGACCACGTGTCCTTCCAAGCGAGGAGCGCGGGGCTTATTGCCGAGGGACTATGGATATTTAGTGGAGGGCCCCAGCGCTTTCTCCTCGGAGCCGCTGTCTCCCGCGGGCACTGCTGCTTGCTGGGGGTTGTCTCTCCCCAGCAGACACACTGGATCCAAGGCTTCTGCCTGTGGACACATCCACGCTTTGTTCTGGTAGTGCCGGAGGGGAATTTTTATTATTTTGAAGGAGTCTTTTTAAAAATGCGGGATATCTCAGGGAGCTGGAGGTGAACTTCTTGTGGCGGCTGCTCTCTGTGGTGTGGTCTTCCTTTCGAGACCACAAAGGCTCACCCCATCTCCCTGTCCTGCATCCAGATGGAAAATACCCGCTTAACAACTACAGGAATGTCTTTGTTTGCATCTCTAGATCTCTTTGCAGTGCTAGAGCAGGCTAGGTTTGAGGAATGAGCACGAGCCTGATGTAAAAACACAATGAGAGCTAAGGGGCAAGTGCGCCCCTCACAGTGCTGCTGGCTTTTTTATCACAGGAGTTTGTGTCTTTTTAATTGCCTTCTGCTTCTTAATGTTCAGTATGTGGAGACATATGATAAAAACAGAAGTTGAAATAATAATCTGCCTAGATTAGAACGGGCTGTATTTTTGGGGGGCTTGGGAGATGGGGTTAGATCCTTAGGGTATAAAGGATATCTTATACCCTAAGGATGCAAAACTTGCAAGGGTACTGAAGAATGTGGGGGTTTAAACTTTTTAAAAAGTAATTTTAAAATTCCGGGATTGAAAATACTAGAGATAGCATAGTTAGACTATTACCCGAAATTCAGACGTCTGCTTTATGAGCATTATGTTGTGATTTTTAGTTAGCCCTTACACAGAAGTTTCTTGTGGACCAGCTCTAAAAATGTGCATCTGGATTGCTTTTTGCAAGACAGGAAGAGATCTGGGTGGCTTTAAGGAAGGTGCATGTTGTTACCTGGGCAGAGGGTGGGATGGGACAGAGGCGGTTTGAGGGAAGTAAAATTGTGCTTGGTCCTGGGATTTAGAGCAGCACATTTGAATGTGGTACTGGGCAGGAGGGAAAGAGCGTTGGGGAAAGGGAGGAGAAATGGTCTGGTGAGAGCCTGAGGAAGCTGTGGGCAGCTGCTTTCCCTGCGGATGGGAGTGGAGGCTGTGGTCATCATGCTGGGAAGTCCTGACAGCCCCAGCAGCTTTAGTTGTGAAGCTGCAGAAAAACGGACCGCTTCCACGTTCTTATTCAAGAACTGAAGTCTGTGCCCGGACATAGTCTGTTTTCAGTAGTTGTGTTCATTTGTGACTGCTGATAAAAGGTGTGGGGAGCCAGACCTGTGTAGCTTTTGAATTGCAAATGAAGAAGCGATAGCGAGGACATGAATCTGTTCCAATACATGCACATTCTCTGTGAGGAGCTTTTTGTAGCTATCAGCACGCCACGCACAGTAACCAGCGTATTCAACAGCACATTATCCTATTGCAAGCTACCTGCTTATTTTGAGTTTCTTATCACAGCAGAGCTTCTTACAAATGAATCCTGCCTTGCTCCCTTCAAAGTTCAGGTTTTGTTGCCTTTTCAATTCTCTGCTCCTTTTAATTACCCTACGCTTTACTGTACTGGGCTTGGCACAGCATGCAGTACTGCAGGAATTGCTGATCCAGGTTGGCTCTCCTGGATAAGGCCTGTACTGAAGTCAGTGGAATAAGTAAATTTTCTGACAGGTAAAGTGAGCCTGTATCTTGGGAGAGAGGAAGGGAGTGAAGGTTTAAGTAAGGCCTAGGCAGAACCTGCTCTCAAAGGTGCCAGTTTAGGAAGGACTCTTTCTTACACACCCCCTTGGCAGCAGATGCTGTCTTGTCCGTTTGTCTCTCCTTTTGGCACTGCTCTATGCAATACCTGCAATGTTTGTGTCTCGTCACTGATTTAGACAAGAGCAAGTGCTCGTGCACTTTGGTGTTTTGTGGGATTCTGCAATGTATTTCTAAGAGCATTTCCACTTGCTTCGCATGAGGCTGCTCCTGCTGAAGGCCCACAAAGGTAACCCTAAGTCAGGGCTTCTCCCTGGGGGTGGAGAGGAAGTATCAGGTAGTTGTTGCCAGGCTTGAAAACACAGAGGCTTCTGTTCAGTCCTCGCAGCATTTTGCCCAGCTGGGGCATTAGGAAGTATACTTAAAAAGGAAAAGAGAGTTGAGAAATTACTCATACTTGGCTGTTTAGAAGTGTGCTGGTGAGAAGGAAAGTGATCTGCTCTGGCTGGATCTCCGAGGAGTAATCTTCTTTCCAGATCAAGGAATTTCCCACAGTAATGCTAAGGAGGAGTTTGTCGACTGCTGCTCCAGTGTTGCCAGACACAGCATCGTGTTAGGCTGTGTGTTTTCTGAGCCCAGGGAGAGGCCATGTACTTTGCTGCAAGACTTGAATTTTTTTCAGAAATCTTCAGGAAATCTGCATGTGATCTTGTGGAAAGCCAGGACCAATGGTTGTCTTGGTGTCCTCTAAAAAAAAAAAAAAAGAAAGAGAAAAAATAGAAAAAAACACCAATACCCAGGAATGAGAATTGGGGAAAAAAAAGGCTTTTGATTTATAATTAATATTTATTGGTTTCCCAGAGTGACATCTCGTACATAGAAGTGCCGGGGTCCTGACAGGGCTGCCAGCGGGAATCACGCACAGTTAGCTGCTAGATGTGTGCATGCACGGCTGCCTCCTGCCCTTCACTCCGAGAGCGAGAAAAACAACGCTGCTCTGGAAAAGGAGGAACAGGGAAGAAGGAAAAGAATATTTAAAAGTAGATTGAGTAACTAACCTGTCCGGAAGCCTGTCTGCCCGTCCGTAAGCTGCTGAGCAGCTGTGGTACTGCTCTGGAAGTACTCAAGTGCACAGAGCCATATGAACTTGGCCCATCAGTGAGGGAGTAAAGTACGAGTGCAGTACTGAAAATTACATCTTAAATCCGTCTGTATATTGAGGGTGGCTGAAAAACTTTGTCAGCTTAGTGTGATGGTTAGTTATAGTGCAAAAGCACCTGGCATAAAGCCTGAGTAAACCCTTTTAATTTCATGCTCTGCATAGAAAAATACAGTGAGGCTTTGAGTCAGTACCTAAAGGGGCCTTAGATACTGTGGACAGTACAATGCAGAGTTGGATTGTTTCCTCTCTAGCTCTGTTGGAAAAGTTATTGTCTCTGTACACCACGTGAGCATTGTGTCAGGTCTTGTGGCCTAGGTTTTAGGAAGCCCTTCTATCCCATTAATTTAATTTTGGG
This sequence comes from Pampusana beccarii, assembly GCA_013399365.1. Lineage (NCBI taxonomy): Eukaryota > Metazoa > Chordata > Aves > Columbiformes > Columbidae > Pampusana > Pampusana beccarii. The sequence goes on from VWYH01007506.1 coordinate 2,133,543, forward strand.
TTCTGCTCTCCTAAATAGTCTGAGACAAGTGTTGACATTTCTTGGAAACTAAGGTCCTGATCCAAAAGCCATTTAAATTATTTCACTCAGTGCAAAACCTGCCTTTCCCTAGGTCTGGGATGGAACAGAGCAGTTCACAAATGTGCCCTCCTAGGCTGGCAAGAGCAGCTGTCAGAGCATCACCCGTGGGAAGGTGTGGATCTCCTGGACCTTCCTTGTTTCAGGCTACACCTGAAGGATCGGCTCTCCTGTTCCCCTTTTCTGCCCCTGGAGACAAAAGCCGTGCTGTTGAGATTGTAGCATTTGCAAGAAGGCAGGTGACGGGCCCCAAAGCGCCCATCTTTGGGGGGTAGGAAGAGGCTGGAATTAGCAAAGCCCTTTCCTCAGCTTGAGCCTGGGGTTTTCTCTGGTGCCCAGAATGCCCTGACTTTCCTCCACTGGATTTTAAGCGGTAATAGAGTGTCAGTGTTACAAAGACAAGCTAGAACTATAGCCAGTTTTCTGGGAATTTACTGTGCATCTCTTTTTCTGGATATTCCCTTGGGTTTGAGGTATGAATGTAAGCAAAGCCATAACTTGGCTGCTACCTTTGATATGTAAAAGGTCTAGGGCAGGAGTATTTAACTTTTATTTTTGCAGGCCAATAATTCTTCTTTTCCAAGATAGTTGTATACCACTGTATGGGATGCTTTAACTGTGCAAGGAACACACTTGTGTTTTGTTGGTTAACTTTTGTGAGTCTGTGGATTCTGCTTATACCACAGGCTGTCAGATCAGAATAACCAGAGCAGGATATTTGATTTTAATACAGCTGTTCATGTGGTGGTACACGCTGAACGGCTTTGCCATGACTGAGCTATAGCATGCAGCTCCTTGCAGGATTGAACTTCTTTAATTGTACAGCTTTTTATTCTAGAAGTTTATTATCCGTCAGAGCAGCAACCCCACTGATGGTCAGTTTAAATGTTACTGGGTTTGATTTACATAAAAATAATTTTTAAAAAGTCATGGCTGAGAGCTGTAGGGATCACGGAGGTGTAATGATTTTATTGAAGGCTGTGACTAAGCTGTTTTCAGATCAGGCTGTGCTTCCCTGTGCTGTTTGCCAGGTTAGTAGTTGTAGGAGTCAGTATCCCTTCGGGTTAGAGAGGTTTGCATGGAGTTTCCTAACCTGCCCCTGCCTTAACAGAGTGATTCAAACCTCCTAACCAGTCAGGCTTTGCCTGAAGTGTTTTGTGTGAACGTTTTTGGGTAGCACGGCTGTTAGCAAGGTGTGTCTGTGCCTGCAGCGTGAGATACAGACTGTCAGAGGTACCCGGGCTTTTATTTGCTGTCTTACAACTGAACACACGCTCCATTTATTGTGCACTGACCATATATACGTCCTGTACTAAGAACATGTTATACATACACAGGCTGTAACGCATAGTGACGTATTTTGGTATCTTGCAGAGCACCGATGAGTGAAAGTGGGAATTGGTAGTCGCAGGTCAGTGTGAGTGTGGAGCTCCATGAAAGCTTCTCCTGGGCATGGCCTCTGCACAAAACAGGCTTCCAGTTAAACCTGATGACACAGGTTTTGCTGGTATCTTCACTAGGGGAACAGAAACTAATTTAGGACAAAAATCATCTTTCCACTTGCTACCTGATGAGCTGTGAAGTTCTGTTTTCAGCTGAATGGTGTGAAATTATTACCTTGAAACTGCTGATTAGATGGAGCTCTGGTTTTCATTACAGGCCTTTTGATAACAGAGCAAATGAACACCTGTTCTGGATCTGGTCTCAGAAAATGCTTGGAAGCTGATGCCTGTTGATGGAGCACTCCTTGCAGGTGAGCAACATTTACCTCGTCACAAATTGTTTCTCTGCTGACCTTAAACCAGTGGCTGGAGTCTGGATCTCTGGTAAGTTACTTTGCTTTTTAACAGTCCAAATACTGGTTCTACACAGTCATGCAGCTGTGTCATAATTGTTAAGTTTGAAATTTGTTGACAGTCTTGTGCTTGATCTTATCATTTGCTCCTCTCCCCATTAATTAACTCACAGCTCAATGGCAATTAGCTTAGGAGACTTTCTCTCTGCATTTCGTAGCAGGGAGTTGATGCAGTTCTGGAATGTGATTATACTTTGCTGTACTATATTCAAAAATGTTTAAATAATAGGTGAGGATTGCTCAGTAAATGCCTAGAATGTGAATATATCACACACCAGAGGAATATGTGTGGAGTTTTTCTGGACTGCTTATTTACAGCCTCAATGGAACTAACAGTTGTTAATGCAGTGAGTTGGCTCAGGCATCAAGAAGTTCATTTGTATTCTCAATAACAACTACAGGCTTGCTTCATTTAAATCCTTACTTCTTCTACAGTCTAAATTCTTACTGCTTCTGCACTGCATCTAATTTTATGTAATTTTCAGCAGCTGTGGAAAATAAGCTTAGCCCCATCCCACCACCCCCTCTCTGCCCTTCCAATACAGATAGCTTTGGTTTTCTTTAAATTCGTGTGCTCCCACTGCTTTTCTTTCTGTTGTGTGTAGTGATGATGTGGCCTTAGAATCAGTCTGTTCAGAAAGCTGACCTGGCAAAAAACAACCCCAGCAAAAAAAACCCAAGCATTTATTCTCAGATCAGCTTGCTGAATCTATTTGCTTTCAAGGTGTGTAGTTAATTCTGTGGCTGAAAGGAAGGGGGCTGGAACCAGCCCTCCCTGGGACTACACTTGAAACAGATACAGGTCAGATTGTTCCTGTGTTGCTCCATCCTGCAGTTTGCTCACAATGAGATGTTTAGGAGGGATTTATTTGCAGTTTTGCTAATAATAATAATAAAAAGCATTGGTACAGTGCTAGGTTGGTAGTTTTTTAAATCTAAGTATCGCCTTCTAGAGCTAGGATGTCTCTTTTGTGTTTGGACATGTAAGTTGGGTCACATGATGTTGCTTTTGCATGAATGAACATGGCATTCTCCATGTTGGATTTTATCTTCTCCTATACAAATGCTTAGGAATCCTGAGCTGCTCAGGGGTTAACTGTGTGCTGTTAAGAGTCGCTCTCTAGCATGAGTTTGGCTGTGTTTTGGGGGGCTCTTTTCCCCCAGGTTTCACAATGAAGCTGGATGGTGTGGTGTGGAATAAGCCTTTAACTGAATGGCACTTCTTGCATTCCCAAGAAGCTCTTTTGCTGCTGTGAAACTCCATTTCGAGTGCAGGATAAGATGGGAGTTGGTGGATTTTATGGTTTGTGTGGGTGTTCATTTTTTGTAATAAATTCAAACAGCTGAAAATGTTCCTGCAAGTTGTGGCTCCAAAAGACTGTTTGAAAGGCAGAGGAGCTATTCTGTATGGGACGTTCTACCCAAAGCTCTGGTGCCTTGATTCACGCCTCCTGACAGCTGACCGAACTGAAATCAACAGCTGACTGCTTCCATGTTATGGTTTCTCCATATTTTTATTGCTTTATAGGTTTGAACTAGTCTGTGTATACAGGTCTTAGCTACCATTCAGAGAAAACCTCAAGTATAATAAATTTATAAATACTCACTGGGCCGTACAGACAGGCAAAAATCAGTTGGTGTGACTGTGGATACATTATTCATTGCTGTGTGTTATTAATAACCTTGTAACTCGGCAGTGACAGCAAATCTGAGCCAAAAGGGAATTAAAAAGGACATAAATAGTTGAAATAAATAATGGATTTCCTTTCAGGTCATAAGTCTATCATTTAAACAAGAATGAGTTTCTTTGCATGCTATCTTTGCTATTCAGTACTGCTTGCTTTTATTTGGTCACTTTTCCTCCTGCCACTAGGTTAGAGAACTTTCTCTGCTGTTTTCTAATTAGATGATTAATTAATTCTTTCCCTTCCCTTCTGGTCTGCTTTGGATTTCTATTATCAGAGTAGCCCGACTGCTGATTTCAGTAAGATTTTGATTATTTACTTGTAGTTCTCCTGTGACATATAAACTGAGACTGTGCGGAGCACTTGTTTGGAGTGAACCCTCTCTCCTCTCCTCCATGGGCGCCTGGCTGTGTTGTAGTGGGATGAGCAAACAATGTCTGGGAACGACACTGAGTTGCAGGTTCCTGCTGTGTTCCAGCCATATGACTCCTTTGCCCTCTCCCACCCAATCCCAGGAATCTGTAGATCCAAACAGAAGGGAGTTTGGGTCTGAGTTTGAGTGTGATGGTCATGCTGGGATTACAGGAAAAGGCTGTAGCTCAGATTCATGTCTGTATCATGCTCAAATATGAAGGAAGACAATAAAAGGAAATAAAAAGGAAGTCAGAAAAGCATTTAGTTTTAGGTTCTGGCTTTCTGTGGCCGCTCTAGGGTTGTGACTGTTTCTTTCTCTTTAATTTTTTGTGGAAAATTCTGTCTCTTTTTAACAGTAAAATGAGTGCTCATAATTACTTTGTTAATTAGCAGTCCTGGGTGCAATTTTTTTTAGAAGGCGCCCCTCCCCTTCCCCATCCCTAAGGACCTGTAGATGCGCAGCCACAATTCCGGACTTGGTTGAATCAATGGCAGCGCTGCGCTTGGATGTGCACATGGGCAGCAATTCTCTGTGTGTCTCCTTTGCTCTGCTGGTAGTTCTGTGTCCTTGGGGGCTGGACACTTTGGGGCTGTGAACAGAGGGGCACTGTGTACCCATCCCTTTTCCTCCATCTCCTCTACTGGGGTTTACAGACTCTTCCAAACGCCAGCAAAGCATCTTCTCTAGCACCACACCTGCCTTCCTGGGACCATCCTTCCCTTCCTTCCACAGGGGAGGAGCGGACAAGGGTGGGAAGTGTTCCAGATACTGGGCTTGTTAGTTCCGTGCTGAGAACAGGTGAGGGAAGGTGCCTGTGTTCTCCTCGGGATGTGTTAGAAGAGGATGTGGGAGAGCCAGAGCCTGTTTGTGGTGTCAGCAGGCGTGTGGACTCTCTCTAGCTTTTGTGGGCTCTGTCTTCTGTGCTTGTTGTCTTCTCGGTCCTGGCTGCAGGGCACTGGGGTATATCTGTGTGTGGATCTGTACTGTTGGAGCTTTCCATGTTGGAGTTTGCCAAACCCAGCAAAGCAGATGTGAGGTACGATGAGTTATTGTGGTAGAGTTGTCCTTTGGAGGGACATCCTTTAATGTTAAATGGGCTGGAAAATTTTTCTCTCCCTAGAAATGGCCTTTTCTCTGTTGTATCAATTCTATTTAAATACCAGAACCTGATGAGTGTTGCCTGTAGTAAGGCTGCTATGTGGAGAGGGGACTTCCCTGTCATTCCCCAGTGTAACTTGGGATAAGAAAGGGATGAAAAACACAAAATATGCCTATTTTGAGGATTTTGAAATCAGTTAGTGACAGTTTAGGATACTGAGAAGTATCTAGAGGGATCGCTTAATTTCTTCCCCAAATTCTGTGCTGTTTGCTGGTAGCAGATAGTCCATCGTTTCGTGGAGCATCTCGGTTCCATGTGCAATGGTCAGTGCTTTGGTTAACACACTGAACAGCTACTGACTTGTACGAGCAGTTTCCCTCATGTTTTCTGCCACACAGGCATTAAGCTTTACAGCCTTAAGTAAGGGGATAGAAGAGCAAACAAGTTGGACAGCTTTTAGGTGGTTGTGAGGTTAGGTCTCTATAGTAAGAGCTTTCTAATATCTTATTCCTTGATACCTTCATCCCTGAAATACCTGAGCTTTGCTGAAGAGCTTTTAAAATCAACTTACATCTGTTAAAATATTCAGCTTATGCCTGATGGGGCTTGAATCTGTCTTCAGATCACATTTCTGCTTTTAGAAAGCAGTTCTTACTTTGATCAGCAACACAAAGTGATCAGGTACGTTTATTATCCCACGGATATGCGGTGGCCATAGGTTTCTCATGCATCAGCTATCTGGGGGAGGGAAGGCAAAGCAAGGAAGGAGCTTTGACGATGAGGAAGAGAAGGATTGTGTCTTGCTGCACAGTGGGTTTGTCTAAAAGAAGTAAGCAGAAAGGCACTTGGAAACTCAGACAGAAGACTTTGCTTGGGAGTGTAGGCAGAGCTCAGCTTTAGCTCTCCGCTGCCACTCAGATGATATAATGTACTTTTATGGCAGAGCTCAATCACCGTGTGCCTCTGGTTGCTTTACAAGGAAAAAAAGGAGTGGGCACTCACAACACACTGCACTTCCAGTGCTAGCCCGTCAAAAGAAAGTAAATTTATCAGTTACATCAGTGAACAGAATGAAAGTCTTGAAAATACGTGTTTGATTTAGAGTCTTACATGAGTCTTTAGGTGTTAATGTTACCCAGGCAAAACTGTTTCTCCGAGTGGGATGCAAGACGACAGCTTCCCTTGGAAATATGGTTTTTGTGTGAGAACTACAGACTTGTGCCCTCACATCCAAATCCTTTCTGCCATAGTGGGAGGTAGGCAGATGATTCTAAAACTATGCAGGGGTGTTTGTATTACTTTAAGTTTTTTTTTTTCCCACTCTCACCAAAGAGCTTCTCATGGTCATGATCAGATACAAGACAAGGGACCAAATAAACCTGGTTCAATGTGGTGTAAAGATTTCTGTGTTTCCAGCCCATTTCTCCTAGAACCAATCCATTTTTGTAAAAGAGGTGTCCTGATTCTAGTGTAGTACTAAATGGGGACGATAGTCCTCATTTGTATGAATAAATTCACAAATTCACTCTTGATTTGCCCTAGAAGGTTTATGGTAACTGACATAAATAAAAACTGTTCCACGTGGTTTTTATTATTAATAAATAGTAAAAAACCAACAACCAGCAACAAAAAAAACCCAAAACACACAAAAAAACAACAAACCCCACAACAAACCAGCCAAAAATCCACCCACAATAGATCCAGAAGTGTATCCGTTTGGCTGCTTTTCTTCTGGAAGTGGTTAGACGTTTTCAAGGTAACTATATTTGAACTTCATTGAAAAAGCCTTATAACTGAATAGGAGCAAGTCTAGCAGAGGTAGCAGTACTTCAGAGAGACGGCATTCGCTGCGTGTCCTAACACGCGTGCGACAGAGCCAGCGTGCAGCTGCGGGGCACGGGAACGGCTGCTTCCCCTGCCCGGGCTGCTGTAGGGAGAGCCTGCCGAGCTCCCCTTTTCTGCCTTTGCACTTTGGATTTTTATTTTATTTTATTTTTAACGGAATGCCACAGTAGGCCACATGGGACACGTATTTCCCAATTTAAAAATTGCTGGAAATTGCCGGGAAGGGGTCTGCAGGGACTTCTGGATCTTTTCAAGCAGTGCGAGTGCTCCATCTACAGGTTAGAACATCTGCTAAGGTCATTGATCCCCCCGATCAGTGCTTTTCTGCCATTCATCAAAGGACAGCGTAGCTGAAAAGCTACCTTAGGGAGTTCACCACTGTGATTCTGAGTAACCACCTTCCAACAGAAAATTGTGAACCGTAAGTTCGCTTTCCAATGGGTGGTTTCTATTTGGAAAAAAAAAAGGTTTGTTCAGTGAGAAAGGGTAGATTCGCTGCATAGGGAGGGGGAAAAAAAAGCTGTAGAAGTTAAACCCAAATGTTGGTGTGGGGATTAAAATGAGTGTGAAGTTGCCATGTGTAAGTTTAGGTGGGCAACTGGAAGATGATTTCTGTCACTGTTATTGTGGTGAGTTTTAAACAGTTCCCCAGCAGTGGGATGGAAGAGTGAGAAAGCCGACTCATTTAAAGTGGTCTGGATAGTTTGGGGAGTGGGATCGTGCAATAGTTGCTGCTGTATTAGGGTACTGGATTTGGTGCCTTGGGTGGCACTGTTCAAGCCAGCAGTCAACAATGTTCTTGGGACAAACAATTAAAATGTTCAAGAGAATAAAAGCTTCTTAATTCTAAGACATCCTAACAAGTAAATCTCTTACTTATTTTTGAGGGGGTTTTTTTGAAAGACCCGAGTCAAATGGCTTGTGAAAACAAAACAATGTGTTCTTACAGAGATGTGGACAGATCAGCAGCAGCGAGGAGTTTTCCCATACAAGTCTGCCAACGTGCCTCCATTCAGAGTTAGAGACGCATTCCTGGGGTGGGAGCATAATTCAATCAGCATGTCTGCTAATTGGCCTCCGTGGCTGCCAGTATAGCTACAGATAAGGCCTTATTTACCCAAGAGAGAAGCACAATCTTGAACACATCTTAAATACAGTTCAACTTAAGGACAAGAAGTAAAACATTAGGAAAAATGTTCTTAACTCGTTCAGCTTTGTTCCTAGGTAAAGATGGCAAAATTGGTTAATAAAAAGCAGGAGGCTTACTAGATGTGTGTGTGGTGTATGTAGAAAGAATCAGAATGGCGTGCTCTTGTTTATTTGTAGTGGCAGAGTATCTTCGTCAGTCTGGTGCAATATATGTTAAGAAGCTGTTATTTTAAGGTTTTTTCTAAGGGGACGACTCAAGAACTGGTATTTAGGAAGAGTCTGAAGAGATGACTGGGAAAATCACTGACCCAGTGACATTAGTTGTTGATAAACTGTGGAAGATAAGGGACGTGTTCCAGGAAAGTGCAGCAAAGAGTTACTTGTCCAGACATCTGTCTGAAACAAAACAGAGGGGAAGCTCCTGGGACATCAGTGGTGAAATGGCTGAGAGCTGAAATGACTCTTGAGAGGGTTTTATGGGACGTAATTCTTGTCAAACAACTGTGGCACTGAGGAATTACAGGTTTGAGTTCAATAGCAACACTGAGTGTACACATTAGTGCTTCATAAAAGCCTAGCTTGTTGCTCCAAAATCACGTTACTATATACCATATCCTTATAGCATGTGTTAAAAGAATTAAAAAACAGTTAGCAAAGTTTTAGTAGTAATAGTGAGAATCTCTGTCGAATAGGTGTTTGAGATTCTTTTCTGCTGCAGTGGTCTGTGGTATTCAGCACTCTCATAAAGGTCTGGAAGCAATTGTGGTGACAGCTGCTGAGCAGCAGTGAATCTTACACAGAAATGCAGAGTTCTTGGGGCCTCTTTCTGGACAGGAACAACAAAGCATCTCAGTAAGGCAAATATGAAATTACATGTCTAGGAATAAGAAACATAAGGACTTCCTACAAATAGAGGACTGTGTTCTTGAGTCAAAAGAAGGGTTTTAGTGATGGAAGTGGACAAGCAGTTCAAAAGAAATTCTCAGTGGGATAGATAGAAGGCCTGTTGTGGTGCTTGATGGTAGAAAAGGCAGATACTCAGTAGAATTAGTGTGGATGTACAGAAATAGACATACACGCAAAGGTTTTTACTTTGTGCAGTGTTAATGAAATTGATCCTGGAATACTTGGGATAATGTGTCCAGTTTTGGTGCCAAGATTCCCTTTTCTTTATTTAAACATAAATAAAGAAGCAAGCAAGCGAAACAAAATACCAAGAAACCAGTTTAAAGGCTGAAGGAAATATTTTGAGCTGTGGAAATCCTTACTCTGTGTATTTGCTGTAGTAAATAAGCATCTACAGGTAGAGAAAAGGTTGGAGATTAAAAGTCTGAGGTCTCAGACCTGTTATTTTCAGTAGAGAAAGGAGCTGGAGAAGGTCAGGCAGGAGGATTTGGGCTTTCTAAGTGGACGGTCAGTGGGTGCTGGGTGCTTCCCTCGCACCGCGGGCCCAGCAGCTCCTCAGCAGATCCGTGTCCTGCAGTGACTGGGCTGCCAGGTCCTGCGTCTCCAGCTGTTTGTGCTCGGGTGTAGTAACAGCATCAGCTAAAGAAGCAGAACGCTTGTTTGCTTGTGTTTCCTGGGCTTCTTAGGAGCAGAAGAGGACCCTGCTGTGCCATGAGTGAGTATATTTTGCAGTTGTTTATTCCAAATCTTCACACAGAAGGAACAGTGTTCTCATTCCTCATCAAGCCCCAAGCTGACTAATAAGGAACAAATTTGATGTATTCCAAGCACAAGGCAATCTGTCTTAGCAATGATCTTAATAAAGTTTAGTCAGCAATAAACCCTGGTAGTCAGAAGTGATTTTCCTTGAGTTTCCTGATCAGGGGATGTTGTTCAATTAGCTGGATTCCATCGAGCAGCTGGCATACATGCTGTAGACAGAAAGGGAGAGTGGGAGAGAGGTCTTTAATTATCTTCAAGTCAGCAAAGATCAGTGTGTTGAATCGAGACAGATGGAGTGTATAATCCACCAGCAATACTCGTGATTGGGTAAACATAGTTATATGGCAAAGAGGAGGAAGGCAAAGCAAATGGAGAGGAATTTCCTTGTGGGTAGGCTTTGAATGTGGGTATATTTACAGTGTCACAGCTAGCCAAGGTGGAAGTGCGAAGTGTAAATACAGCGTCAGAGCAAACCTGTCTGCGCTGACTTGCAAGGCTGCTCTAGGCAGCGGCAGGGTTTGGGAAAGTCAGTTTCTTGAGGGAGTTTGTTGTTCGTGTTCGGCTGGCAGTGACTGTGTTACACAGACGGCAGACTGGGGAGTCTTGGTTCCAGAGGGCACAGGCTTAATTCATTTCCGGGGGGCACCTCAGGTGTTTCTGCAGTCGCTGCACATCAGGCTGGACATGTCGGACAAAGTAATTGGAGACACTTTTTGGACAGCTGCGCACTGGTGAGATGTGTGGTGGGGCACCGTACAGCTGCTGGATGGAGTTACCATGCTGATGGGAGCTCCGTGTGCTTTCTGTTTCCCAGTTGCGAGGATCCCAGCATCTCCACCCACCACCAAGTGGCAGTGGGAGGACTGACCTGACAAGTTTGTCACAGCCCGGTCTAGATCTGATAGGCAAGGAGCTGTCACAGGTCTGTATTTCTGGGTCTGCAGGTACCCTTGCACCTCATGATGCTCTCGGGTAACCTTGGACCTCTGCTTTCCAAGTAGCTTTTTTCTTTTAAACAGGACTGTGAGAGGATACAATCATCTTGGCAGTGCTTGCCTCCTCCTAAACTGAAACAAGGAACAAACTGGGTTTTCCTCAACTGCAATTCTATTCCTAGTTGTAACTTCCCTATATTGGTTCCCCATTCCTGTTGTCGTCCTCCTTCAAGATCTTCCGAATGCCATTAACTAGTACGTAGAATGACAGAGCAGAAACGTAGGTGTAACTTGTCTGCAGTGAAACATCTCCGGCTGAAGAAAGGTTGAGCAGCAGGAACTCATTCTGAAGCTGTAAGAACACATCTGTAGGTCACACACAGCAGGTGGTGACACCCATTGGTATCAGGGTGCGTTACAGACATGCCAGTGTCTACCTGTAGCACAGACTACAGCTGCATTCTCAGCACAGGGTGGGCTGAATGGTCCCCTGTGAGCCTCTGTGTTAGTGCACAGTGATGACCAAGTCTGCAGGATATGAATTCAGAAAAGCCGACTCTGCTCATGGTGAGAGCTCAGCACAGGGGCTGGGAATTGCTTTTAAGATTGCTGTCGAGAAAGCGAAGGGGCAGGTTGGACACTTGAGAAACACCATGCACACGTGGCAAGAGGTCCAGAGCCAGCCAGAACTTGGTGGGCTGCTCCAGCAGCTGCGCTCAGCGTGTTACAGCCCTGCAGGGACATCCTGCGCCATGCGGGGTGACAGCCCCAGCTGGAGGAATGTGCTTCCTGACACGTTTACATTGAGCTGTGTATGGCGTATGGCTGAAGTTACAGGCACGTATTGAGAAGGGTGGAGGTGGAGGGGAACGGCACACTATTGATGTACAGTCACTTGCTTAAATATGGACTTCGAAAATTAAAAATGGGGGTGGTGCAAAACCCCTTACTGGCTGAGGAGGCAAGAGCCATATGCCATGTATTTATTCCTAATGGATGCTTCCTTTTCCCCTTTTAGTTGTCTCCGAGGATTTGTTCTCATTTTCCAAACCTGAGCAAGTTCAAATAGCCAAATATAGGAAACCAAATAACATATTTCTATGACATTCAAGCAAGCGTTCAGTGTAAACCTGTCTATTTCGTAGCTCTTTGAATAATAACCATGCTCTGGTTAAGAGGCTTTTCTGGGAGTCCCATAGGAGTTTGGAATTCATTCCCAACTCTGAAAGAGAGCCAGACACAGCTTTGTAGTTGCATTAAGAAACACTAACTTTTCTGAGTGTTTGCTATGAATGTATCAGTGTAAAATGATGAAAACTGACATAGAGGCCCCTCTTTATTAGTAGTAGTAGGTAGAGTTGAAAAAAATAGTATCTACCTGAAGTGTAAAATATTTCTATTGTTTCTTTAACAGTTGCATCTCTGTTTAAGGGCTGCTTTAATACCATGATTAACAAGACTGGTTTGAAGGAAGAACTCTTTACTTTCCATTTCTAGCAGCTTTTCAACAGTATTCCAGTAAGTGAAAAATGTACTCTGAGTAACTCCATTAAAACCTCAGCACACACCATCCATCCCAAGCGCTCCTCCTCTCTGGCCCCAGCCATCGCGGGATGGATCTGCGGTGCACAGCTGCTCCACCTCATCCTCTGCTGTTCCCTGTGCTTCAGAGAGGTGTCAGTGCTTTGTACTGAACACAGAAAGGGTAATCTTACATGTGCTGTTATTATCTGGTTAAAATCGGCTAATTAACTAGTTTGTTGGCAGGCACATTATTGCTTTTTACATTAGAAAAAATATCTTTCTAGTGTAAGTCTGCTTATCCTTAACTGGAACAGTTTTGATGGGAAGCATAAGCCACTTGTAATTTACCAGGCATCAAGGAGATTATCTGAATTTAAAAACCCACAAGAGGAAAATACCGAAGCTGATAACTCGTACTCTGTAAATTCATGGAGAAGGGGAGATTATAAACTGTCCGTTGCAATACTTTCTACAAGTACCCACTTTTGATACTCACCAGAAGTGCATGTGCAGTGTTACTGATTAGTTTACTGGCCTTGTGAACAGTGCCAGCAATCTCTGTTTAAGGGACCGCAACTATTTCTTTTAACGTACTGAGGAGAGGGTGTTGTTTTGTTGTTGTTTTGTTTGTTTGTTTTTAAGAGGTTGGGTGAGTGATTCGGGCCCTTTCTTGAGCTGGCTGAAGCAGAGCTCCTTTTCTGTTCAGTTGCCCTATTGAGCACTTTAAACGCTGCAACTGCTGTCTTTCAGATTCCTCCAAAACACTGACAGGATGTATCATACAGTAATTCTAGAAGAGAATCTTAAGTCAGTTTTCTTTTTAGTGTGAGGCTCTTACAGCACAGAACATTGACCTGTATAAAACCACGGGAGGCAGAAGCGATCCCAGTTTGGATTTCTAAAGCAGCAGTGCACAGGGACCTGTATTTCATTGCTAGAAATGCTACTTCAGTTCTTATATTTCGACTCTTCAACTTCGCGGTGTTCTAGGGAGCAGACACTAATCCTGCAGAATGAGGGAAAGAGGGTTTGAAGATTTTTTTTTTTAAAACTTGTATGTTTATAACACAGAACTATGGCAGTATCATCTTAAAAAATTAAGATATTAATATGAATGATAAAACTAGCCCAGGGTAATTAATCCTTGCAGGAAAATGTTCTCTTGCCTGTGCAAGAACGAAAACAAATGCAGGTGAAATATTTAGAAACCCCAAAATCAGATTAGGGCTGTAATGTGTGCAAGCAACAAGGATGATCAAAAGATGGAGAATGAACTAAAGCTTAAGACCTAAGAACTCCAAAGTTTTTATTGATGTGACATCTCTGTTTGAAGAAAAATAAAGTTAATGAAATTTACATAATGAAAAATGTCCAAGCTTCCACAGATTTTTTTTCATAAACAAAAAACATTCATGAATCAGTGAACCACAGCAATAGTAAGGCCCTACCAGTTTTGGGGACTGATTTAAAGTTTGAGCAGGAAGGAACGAGGGCACTTTGATTCAAGTCAAATGGGCGAGGATGAACGGAGCTGTCAAATTCCATGTTCTGCTCACTTTGTAAACTTAGGCATTTGTATTTGGATGGGCATTTTGTGGTAGCTTTATATTAAGCCAAACCTTGCAAACGTTGGGCAATAAATGAAGATAGGAAATAGAAAATCTAAGTAATGCTGGATTTTTTATGAAATCAAGGGAATACTGAACAAATGTGAGAAGCACTTCTGATTGTTTGAAAACTTGCAGATAAAACAGTATCCCAAATTCAAGGCATGATTCTGAGCCTTTTTATGTTACCTGGAAAAATTATCTCCATCAGTTGGGGTCGAGACTTATGTTCTAGCCAACGGCTCAATGGGTCTGCCATTTCCAGGCTCTCGAGTCAGATCTGAGCCTAACAGGATCTTCATCAGTGGTGGAGGCAGCAACAGCTGAAGGAACAGGCTGTGGCTCTTCCAGTGGATTCTGAAGTTTTGTTTCTGAAATGCTGAATTCCATCATGGGCTCTTTCATCTCCACCACAGGTGCAAAAAACAGTAATGCTAATTCCAGCAATCCAGATCCTATTTCATATGCAGAAATTAACCCAAAGGCAAGTAATAAAAATGCATACATCATCCCATTCAATTATTCAGCAGTTTTGCAGACATACCGGAAAAAAACTAGCTTTCAATATAAAAATTGTCTATGAAACAGTCTAACTTGAATGTTTCTCCACGGATCATAATTCCACATGTGCTGCTGGATCTGTAGAAGAGGAGAGAGAAAAATGAGCACTCCATTGCCAGCTGCCTCAATTAGCAGACTGGTTTGAAAATTAGTATATAAACCCCAAAGACTTGTTCTTTGCAAGGTTACCAGTGACTTAAGAACACTTCATACCCATTGTGAATATCAGTGCTTTAGTTAGGGGTTAAAATAAGGCCAAGCTCATGAAATCATGGGAACAGCAAGGGTCTTTAACAGAACTGGAAAAAGTGTGCAGTATAGCTCTCTGAGTTTCAGAATCAGGTTAATTTACACCAGCCTCACTCAGCAAGGCCTTTCTGTGCCATTAAAATACACCAGTTATGTAACAGATCCTCTGTGCAAGCCTTGGCATGGTGCAAGCTTACAGTGAAGGAGGATGCAGTTTAAGCCCAATCCCAACAGGTAGGAAGAAAGTCACAAAAGTAGGGGAATAGTCAGGAAGATTTACCATGTGTGTGTTGTCCTGGCATCTCGGCTGGTGTTCCTGTTTCTTTTTCTTTTTGGAAAAGACTATAGAGCAGTTTGATTTCTTGATCATACTCCTGCCATTCTGGAACTATACGCATCGCTGCTTGCAACTTGGGCTCTTTGGTCATTGGGTTATTACACTGCAAACAAAACATACAAACTGTTAAGACACACAATGCGTAAAAAAGGTTTATTTACTGAATGGAGGTGTGCTTCCCCCTGGTGGAGCTCATCTGCTGGTGGTGAACAATACATGCTTGTATTATTGCTAGAGTACAGTGTAAAGTCTCTTTCCAAATTCATAATAATGCCACTGCTCCAGGTAAGAGAAATGTAGAAGCTAAACAAAAAACCTGATGTGCTGAAAACATTTAAGTAACAATACAGGATAAGGTGCCCAGAGCTGAGGGAGGGAAGTGCCTCTACAATTGGTCACTGTTTCATTGTTACAGAAGAATGAGAGAGCTGTACTGCACTTACGAGATCAATGGTTTTTGCTCTCTTCTTTGAGGAATCATCGCACCATGTTTCACACCACAGCCACTCCTGCGGGAGTGATTTAATTGGCACCTGGTGGATCATGTTGTTCGGCAAATCCTGTTGTGAAGGACAAGAGTTAGTAGTGGTTTCCACAGAGTGCAGGGTGGGAGAAACCCCCCGCAACCAGATACTATTACGAAGTTTAACTTTTGTAGAGGTTTTTTTTTCCAGTGCAAATAAAAAGTGATGATTCAACTTTTCATTCCATTCCAAACAGAGCCCCTTGGAAAAAACCTGCATGCTACAACTGTTAATCTTACTTTTGTTGAACATCAGTTATTTAGCAAACAGTATTGAAGTGGTAATATGAATCCAGAATCAAACCTGTACCAGACCAGTTTGGAAGACTGTTCTTAATTGATTAGAACCATTGTGTTATTTTTCCCATCTGCAACAGTACGAGCCTTATCTCATGCTCTGAAGTCAGTGCAGAGTAAAGCACTCAGCGGGATAGTTCAAGAAACAGGTACCCAGTTGTGTTATGTATTTGTTTTGCAGTATACTGGAAAACGTCATAGTCTAAAGACATTTAAGGGAAGGGCGTTGTTTCCACCCACCAGTTCTGTTTGATGCTATCAATAGCTGCCTCATTTGACTGCCACTGGCATCTGGCTGTGACTGAAGTTTGGCCAGGAAAGGAGAGGTCCCAACCTGCCGTCATAGCCCAGAAGAACAAAACAAACACAATAAAAACACACCTGATCAAGGTTGGACAGGCTGTTAGGATCCTGACTAAGACCCTGATATTGTCCTCTGAGTCGATCTCCGGCTGCTATCTTTCTGAACTTCTTCAGATCCACAACGTACAGAGCACTACATGGAGATGACGCAGTTAGTAATGGCATTTGATTGATGGGTAACTTACTGCAGCCCCAGCAGACCCCAAGATACAATATGCTAAAACAATCCCTCGGTGAAAGTACCTCCCATTATCTAATACAAGGCAGGAAAGCAGTTCTAAGAAAGTCATGGCACGTACAAAAAAAAAAAAAGTCATCAAATCTATCTTAGCTTTGCTGTCATGCAGTCCTTTCTTCCAACACTTGTTATTAACTAGTGAAGATGTCTGGTTAGCTAACGCTTCTTTTAACACTTCAGTTCTTCATCTGTAAAAGTTGTAGCATACTGAAAGTACCTTCAGTGTCCCTAGTGCTTCACATGGACCATAGGCAAAGGAACCTTAAAGAGGCACAGTAAGCAAAAAGTGGTTCACTGCAGTGGTGTCCACCACAGCTAGTTCTCTGCTAATTCTAAGTAGTAGCAAAAGCTCCCCCTCTCCATTTTGAGAAAAAAACTGAGTTCTTCAGTACCTGATGTGGTATTTTCTTCCAGCTAAATGACTTGCCCAGTATCCTGATTTCCAGAACCTGTAGCCATCCATTTCTCTTCGACTGTCACAGAATGGTGTATATCCATAAGGAGCACCATCTAAACTGAAATCTCTTAATTCCTTTAGATCTGTCCGCACAATCTGAAGGGAGAAAACATTTATTTTTATTTGTAGAAGCCTGTCATGGCTTGGTTATTTGTAAATGCTGGTCAGGATTTAATTCAAACGGAGCAGATAAAGGAGGAATTACATGTTATACTCTGCAGTCTTTTGCATTATTTATGTATAGTACAAAACACAGCACAAAAGGTGTTGTCTCCCCTGCCCTTAGAGGTGGAACAACTAAAACAGAGCTTAAAATAAGCTGATAGAGGTTGGTTTGACAGCTGAAGTGCCAAATTGTTGCTTAATAAGCAGCAAGAATTTTCAGTATACATGAACACTACTGCGATGCTTTGCATCCTTTCCTCTTGAAAGTTTGCACAGCCTTCAGGGATGAAGGCTTTTTAATGTCTTTTTGACACAGGATATGGCAGTAGTACTACTCTAAAAATACTGCTCTAGTGAGAAAAAAAATGCTTTACTATCTCTTTTATAAGCAGAGCAAAACCTGTCTACAATGAGAACAGCATAGCTGGAAATTTATCCTGGGTGATACTGTAGCAGAAGTTGAAATGGTTTTGACTGATGTGGGACCATATACACACATGCCGAAACACCTAAAGCATTTTATACTCACGTGTTGGTAATCCATACCTCTCAGTTTCAGTTATGTTTTTGAAGGAGTATTTTGGCAGTTCTCACTGCACGTGTATCCTGCACTGTCAAACCGTTCAGGCAGTAAGCACATAAAAACCTTACAGACACCGTTTGCTTTGCAGCAGGACGTGGCTTCATGCACAAGGGATTTGCCTTCTCGCACCTCTGAGAGCCACCCAGATCAGGGCACGTTAAAAGCAGGGGTGCGAGAGGGACAGTGCTTGGGGGCTGAGGACAATACCACGTGTGGTAAGTGATCTGCAGGCTGGGAGAACAGACAGAACTGGAAAAATGGAAGGGTGAAACAAGAATCTATTTGGTAAACTAGCTCAGCTAACGAGTGAACAAGGAACCAGACAAAGTAAAAGGTGAACAAAACCAATCTTTGTGGGAACAGGTAGAAAAACCAGTGCTTACTGAAGGATGCTGTAGTTACAGCATCAAGCTTCAGTTATGCCTGGGAAGGGCTCAGGCTTGCAACTTTTCCAATAATACAGAAATTGTATTCAAGAACATACTATTCTTAGAGAAAAAGAAAAAAGGAAAAGATCAAGTAATTCCAACCTCTCTGTTACCTGATCAGCATCCACAAACAGGATTTTATCAACAGCTAATGGGAAGAGCACATCTAGAAAGAGGATCTTGTAGCCCCAGATGATACGCTGTTTCTCTGTTTGCTGATGAAGCCAGCGTGGCCATTTATACTGGACAAGCTCGTACTGGAAATTGTACTTCTTTGCCATGTATGGGATGAACTCCTGCAGTGGGAGGGGAAAGAAAAGTAGCTTATATCAGTTCTTTGTTCCTCTGCAGGAAAACGTAAAGTGCATTACCAGAGAGAGATTTCAGTCCTATAATAAAGCACAGAACATAAGAAAATGAGATAGCACAAAGAATAACTACAGTTTCATTGTTACTTCAAACAAAGACATAACCCCAAACTGAACAATCAGTACAAATTGTAAAGCCAGCTATCATAAGACAACTAAATATTTTGGCATTTTTCCCCACGCAATTACTTATGAGCTGTTTTAGGTCGATCCACAGATCAGTTTAAAAGAATGCATTATTCAAATAGTAAAATTTTGCAGATGGGAGAATTATTATTTAGGGCTGTAGAATGCAGCGTAAATGGGAATAATAAAATGAGAGAAAAGAATTGGGAGAAATATTTTACTAGAACAACTTGGCCCAGTGTCAAATCAGTTGACATCCTCATTTGTGAGGCTTCCTCTGTCACCGGGAGAGCACAGGTGCAGCCGGGGGCTGCGGGAAGGAAGGAGGGGCCCGTTGTTGTAGCATCAAGAGGTGATTGAGAACAGCCGGGTCACAGCACAGCCCGTGGCTGCACCAACAGGACATGGCCAACTATCTCCCCTTGAGCTCCTGTGGAACAGGTAGGATTCTCGGAGAATTGCCACTTCCTAATATTAAATGTTAAAAGATGCAAATTCCTGAAAGTTTTCAAAACCATTTACCTCTGGGTTCTGCATTTCTTTTATAATGTATGACATATAGTTGATAAGTATTTCCAGGTATACTCATCTAGGGCCCACATCACTCTTTACCGTGCTCTAGTCATTCTGAAAACATGGGTTTAGTGTCTTCTCTTACAAAGCTCCCTCCATACCTAGTCACAGGCGTTGCTTCTCTGGTAGTTTTTTACTGTAACCTTTCAGCCCTTTTTGTATTAGATGTACGTTCATAGCTCTGAATTTCATTTTAAAATCTACACCTTTTTCATGCAAGTCACCAAAGAAATTCCAGATTCTTTCAAGTATGATTTAACTGATAGGTACTTTTCTCTTAAATATTTACCTTCAGCTTAAGTCTACTGTCGACCCATCTGTTATTTCTCAAAGCTTTCTAGGCAGAACCACCAGCTTATACTGACTTTGTGCTTTGTCAAAATAGAAGGTATATAGACAGGCAACTGTACATACGTTTACAAAGTAGTACAATGCACAAGTTTGCATAATGTTGGTGTTGTTTTGTTTGTGCTTTTATTTTCTTTTTTACTTTTCCACATGACAGAATAGATTTCTAATTATTAACAAACCTTGAAGGTAGGTGATAAGTAGTTCTTCAGAAACCAAAACTTTAAAGGAGTCTTAGTATGTTTTAGCACAGACAACATCATTATCCTATCAAAAGAAAGAGAAAAAAAAAGTATTTACCAGAACAACTGCCACCCAGTAGAGATCAGCTGCATAACAGATTACAAATTGCTGGTTTACATTATTAGACTAACTGCAGTTATGTGCCCGATCTTCACACAAGAACAAAAAGTAGGTAGGTTCAGCCAACTGCAAATTGCTTAATTTTAGCTATAAAAACTACTAATCCCCCCAAAATCTATGTACTTTAACAAGTCAGAGAATATACAACCTACTGGTTTTCACAGTCCTTTGAGAACAGAAGTTCAGGTTCTTTTCCAAAGCAACTAGCTCTTATTCTATAATTTCTTAAACAACACATTTTTACTTGATTATGTTGTAGTGAGAAAATTCTAGGACAGCAACATATCGCCTGTTAAACCAAGTCTATTTTGAATGTATGAATGCTATGCAGAAAAAAGTTCCTATAATACAGTAGATGCAAAATCTAGAGGACTTCTGAGCTGTTGAAAAAGTTTGGGTTTTTTAAATATTTTTGCAAATTTGAACCTTTTTCCTCGTGAAAAGCATGGAACCTCAACCATTTGAGACCCCCAGATTATGAATTCTAACCGTAGGAATCTTTCATATAGGTGTCCTGAAGCCACAGAGAATATATTTAGTACATCATCTTTGTCCTGTTTCACATCTTCATTCTTTTGTCCTCCTGTGAATCCCCTGAAAAGACAAATGTGATTATATAAAGGACAAGACAGTAAGGCCCAACTGTATAGGACCACTAATTTGACTGACAGCTGGCTGGCCGAGATGCAGCTCCTGAAAATGAATCATGTTTGCAGGCTCCAGAGTAGCACTGGGAGTCAAGGAAGATAAGCACGTGCAAAGCAGTGACCCTGTTCTCTAGAAACTGAGAGCTCCTATGAAAGATAACCCTAAATTCAAGCAGGCTTAATAGACAGCTGTGGAATATCGCAGATCTAACAGCATCATCAAATAGTTTTCTAGTTTTGAGAAACTTGCAGGTTATCATTGAATTAGTTTTACCATTTGAGAGATTCCCAAAATCCAGATTCATTCTCACTGGTACCATCACTTAGTAGATCTTCGTTCATCATATCTAGTTTTTTCTGAACCTGTAAAGCATAACATTGTTTTAGTGAGCAGAACCACATATTGGGCAAACAGTAATGGCGCATTGTTTTGACACTGGCTCTGTTCATATCCACTTGAATTACATCCAGTGAGCTGGCAGGTAACCCAAGCTGACTGGAGAAACAGCTCAGTAGTGGACTGACATGTTCAGAACAGATCCAAAGCTGCTTGCAGACAAAGGGATGTTAGTCTAGATAGTTCTAGAAGTGTTCAGTGACCATCCTTGATGATGGAGACTAGCAAAGAAGAACCCTGAAAGAAACCAACCACCCCACCCCGCCACCCCACAACACCTCCACCACTTTCTGTTTCCAAGAGATATAGTTGGCCATGGAGACTCCAAAGCAGATGGAGTCTATACAAGGCAGCAGATCAGGAGAACATCCCAGAATTACTCTGGTGCAAGTAAATCCTGTGATGAAGTGTGAGCCAGATGTGTTACAACCATCACTTATCTATCAGTTGTCCTCCTTAAACTTTTCAGCTATGTTGTTATCTGATGGGCTACTTGAAGAGACAGTAAATTACTAATTTACCTTTTTAAAAAATGTATTCTCACCTACTCTGTATCAGATCGATAGAAAATGTAATGCCAGATGAGTAAAATGTATCTATAACAGATAAAATCCTGGCTGAATGTTTATTACTAGACATATATAGGACATACAAAACTGGCTTTTTTTCTGAAGTCCTAAGCACAACTGAATCAGTAAAATGTGGGCTGAATTGTTTCTCATGGACATACAAGAGGAACAGCAGATACACATCATTTTCCCCTGTGTCAAAAAAAAAAAAAGGCAAAACCAAGTCTACAAATAATTCTCTCCCTTATAGATACCCTGCTTCCCCAAAAATAAGACAGGGTCTTATATTAATTTTTGCTCCAAAGGATGTCTTTTTTTACATGTATAGCTGCCTGGACACTATTTAAATTGACTTTTTTAATGAACACTAACTAGGGCTTATTTTTGGAGTAGGGCTTATATTTTAAGCATCCTCAAAAATCCTGAAAAATCATGCTAGGGCTTATTTTCAGGTTAGGTGTTATTTTTGGGGAAACTGGGTACTGTGATGTGAACTTTGTACAAACTGCCTCAGATGTATGCTTGTAAGAATGGATCATCAGGCCTTAATCAAACTTTCTTCCCCACTATTGGTCAAACACTTTTTTAAGAGGAACTCCAGTTTTTAAACTCACCTTCACTTTAATAATTTTGCTCTTGAAGTTGTTGAGAACAGCAATAACTTCGCTAGCTTCAGGTGGAGAGTCTGTGCCATCATGGCTGAAAATACAGTAAAATACTGACCTTTACTACAAAGCAGCAATATGTTCCTTATTCTACATATTTTTCTACATGGTATTAGGCATTAGCACTGTAAAACAGGTTTGAGATATGTGACAAAGTAACAAATACACGTATTTGAACATACAGGTTTTTAAATTCATTAATTTATTTCATCTCACATAAATACGTTCAGTATGAAATGTAATTTGCTGTTCAGTTCACTACACTTTGGCAAGGGAATGGTTAGATTCACATAGGACAATGCCTGCATATTTCAAAAGTTTCACAAGAAAGAGACTGAAGTCCTACCTGTAGATTCTATAGATATCCTCAGATCTGCCCTTTCTTAGTCTTAGAGTCCATGCACCAGGATTGGCTTTTAACTGGAAGTAACCCTGTAAAGCAAAAAGAATATTTGTCGGTTTCCAGAAAACGCAAATGTAGAACAGCTTTTAAGCCATCTTATTTTGACCAACTGTTTTATATCTGAAAATAGTTATTTGTAAGCCAGCTCATTAACATAACCTTATGGCCTTAAAACCCAGAGAACAGGAGAAAAACCCTAGAAGTTCCATTCAAAATTGTTGTTTTTTCCATAAGAGACAGGAGTATGAAAAGGTCTAGCATTCTACAGTAGATGAGAGAAAGTCTTCAGCATGTCCTGATCGGAACAGTGCGACCCCCCCCACCATGTTTTTTCCTGCAAAAGCTTGCTTTCATGAAGGACAGAGTGAATTTTGAAACACTAATTGGTTACTACACAGCAGCGCACAAAAAGTCTGCCTACAAAACAAAATCTAAATCAACTTTGAAGCTCTTCAGACTGGTATTTCATCTACAGCAGAAAACAGTAACATGATTTCTATGTTACAAGCTCTCTCTTCTACAGAACTTAAAATACAATGTGAAATTCAAATATTGTATACAAGTCCTGTTGAAGTTTCAGGTTCTAGACATGAATATTTTCTTCTGTGATTTAGATCGTTAACCAATAGAAGATACAAACATTTGTAGTGATGTTTCCATGTCCTGTCCAGTTTTGTAGCATGACCCCAAATGCATGCAATTCCATGTGCCAACCAGTGTGCTTAAAAAAAAAAAGAAGCAGCAAAGGGCACATTCCTGGCCTCTCGTACCCCTTCACAGTACAGATACTGACCTGAGGAAGAGGATTCCCAGCCACAGCCTTGTTATACTGTGGTACATACACCTTGGTTTCACTAATTAGAAAAAGAAGACCCCTCCAAGCATTAAGCTTTACTCCTTAACATACACACACACTGTGATCATAAAATAAGGGTCATCTTCCTTTCTACAATAAGAAATAGTACATCATTATAGGATGTACTTTGGCTAAGAAAAGGTGCAAAGAAATAGAAAATTAGTGTAAGAATTTTAAAAATAAATATTTGGCATCAGTGAATATTTTTCCTTGCTTTTTCTTTAACAGATTTGAAGATCCCAAAAACCCCAAAAAGCAATTTATTCCAGCTTTTCACTAACATTAGGTATCAAGAAAATATTCCAGTGGCCGGCCTCCCTTGCCATAATGTCAGTCCATTGCCTCTCTCATTGCCCAGGGTGGACAGTGAAAACAGACTGATCCCTTACACAGCTACCTTATAAAGGCAGCTGCAGGCAACAATCATATACTTGGATTTCCATCACCTTTCCTCAACTAAATTAAGCAATTCCCATTCTTCACACTTCCTGTCTTTTCTAGAATGTCAATTATTCCTGGTGACTCTCTGCGTTTCTTCCATAGATCTGAAGAAATGGGTCCCAAAACAGGACAAGTGCCCACCTGAGGTGTACAGGACCAGAGTGGATGATCTAAGGAACACCCTGTCTAGAAAAAACAGAACTGTCTGACCTTCCCTGCAAAGAAGTTGCTTAAGAATATTGGCATCATTTTAAGATATTCCAGGAGACCCTTCTGAGCAAGCTGAAGGGACAGGAGTACATCTTGAAAAAGGTAAGAGACAAATAAGTACACTGCAAGGTTTTAGACATCCATGTTTGGAATGATGTGGTTCTGAGCTATTTGCAAGCAACTGTGCAGTGTAAGTAACACCACAATACCCATAGCCCACATACTCAAAAATACTCCATGGTTTATGCAAGTGTTTGTGCTGACTGTAGGACCAGGAATTTGCTGCCAGTTCCAATCGAATCCTTACCAAGTTGGCCATAACAATGGTATCAACAATGACAGGATTGGTTGAAGTTCCCAGTGTGAACTGGAGCCCCCGAGGTGGCTGTCCAGTAGTAATATCATAGCAGTGTCCTTCCAGCAGCAGGTACTCCAGTTCATATTCTGCAGCCACAATATTATCCACCTGTAAGGAGAAGATACTGCTGAATTCAGCACTAGCTCTGAAGTGCTAATTTTTAGTGATACAGTAACTCTCTAAAATAGCCATAGTAATTAAATAACACTTTATTTTACCAGAGTAATTTTATTAAACAAATACCTAGGAAGTCCCATAGAGCTCAGGTTCTTCCAGTGATGAACTTCACACACATATTGTTAAGAGTGTCCCTGACCAAAAAGATTGGAATCTCAACTGGAAAGATGCTAGGATAAGAAAAGGGAAGGACTGTTGCTCTGGTTAACAATTATATGTATTTTTTTTTTAACATTGGAGAATGTAGTCAAGTAAGTGATTGGTCTGGCATCTTGTAAAAAGTATATGATTGTTTCTAGCTCAGCATGCTCTGAAGTGTTACATTCAAAGCATCTGTAGGATCTGCTTCAAGCCTACAGTATTCTTCAGCCTGTGGTTCAGGCATCCAGGAGTAATTGGGAACGGCAATCTTACTGTCAGTGAGCTCAGGTTTATCTGCATCCCTTCTAGAAAACATTTAGGGGCCTGCAAATGTAAAAGGTGTTAATATCCACAGTTCTATGATTATTAGTATTTTAAAATTCTACATCTCTTTCCCCTTACAAAAATAATCCCTGGAAAAACACCACCATTTAAATGCAGCAATAGGAACACACTGATTTCTCTTACCTCCTCTAAGTAAATATTATCCAGGTCATAGGGGGTTCTGACAGATTCCACCATCCAGCTCTCAGGAGTATTTAGGTTCAAAGTGAACAGTGGAGACTGGGGCATATCCAAAAACTTGGCAATTGGTCCTGGAGCAAAGTTATTATCTGCTGTGAACAAAATCTCTGGTTCCAAAACATAGCGATAAAAGCTGAAATTTCAGAAAGATAATGTTAGAACATATTTCTGCCAAACGTTGCAAATATTTTACTCTCATTGAACTTGCTGACAGCATCGGCTTTCCCAGACCTTCAGTATCTCCAAGAAGCCTGATAGAAAATGTTTATTCCCTCTTGCATATAGGAGCCTTTGTCCAAAGCAACACAGGTTGTATTGACCTTAGAACAGGTCAGAATTTTCATCTTCAAGGACCAACCATAATGCACAAGACTCAACCATTAAGATTAGTAAGTTATTTAACTTACATAATTAAAAATGCAGACAACTTGTAATCCTTATGCTATCCAGAAATCCCCAGATTCTCTGTGGGAAGTCATGCTATTTTATAAACAAGGTTAAAGCAGTTAAGGGAGACTTTCTGTAGAACATTTGAGCATGTTTCTGTGCTTGCACATTCCATCAGGTTTTTAACCCTGGCATGGTATCACTTACCTTTTCAGTGGCATGTCAGAAAGTTTGGACTGGCAGTTCATGAACACTCTTAAGTTCATATTTATCAATTGGTTCAAAACCTAAAGTAATGACAAAAAGACATCCCTTAAAATGCTAACTAGTAAAGCTGACCACTGTTTTTATAGACAGGACCTCAAGGAGGCTCATTCTCAATCCTCCCTTTAATTGGCGGTTTTAAGAGCAGTTACCTGCTCCCTCACCTTGCAGGTGTTCTTTTTGGGATGCAGGGAGTTTCTCTCTCAAGGACAGAGTCATTGTGAACTAAACCATTAAAACAGGGAAGCTAGAAGCTATCTAGGCAATGTCGAAGAGTGATCTTGTTAGTGTGTAGTATAGTGTAATTAGTTTTTCCACTAATAAACATATTGTGCAGCTCAGATATACTGATAGAAGGCCATTGGTCACCACCCAGTCAAGAAGGAAGACAAACATCCCAAAATTACAGAACCGAGACAACTTCTTGAAATTGCCATTGTATCCATACCAGAAGTAACGGAGCAAGTCTCTGGGCATCTCTGGTCACAGGATCAACAATAGCCACAACATCAAAGTATGTCTCCCCCTCTTTTGGTCTCAGTTTAACTGCACTAAACAGAAGAAAAAACAATTTTAAAGCATAAAACATATGGATAAACATAGGAAAAACACTATCTTATTCTGAAGTCAAATTACTTCCTAAATGCTATGTGCCATCTGAAACTAAATAGAGAAAAAAGTACATATAGACATATACATGTATAGAGATAGGTAGACAAAATTAATTTCTGGAATCTCACTGTGCCCTGAAAATTGTTGGGGACTTCCCTATTGCTACCTGTTTTGTTTTTTTTTTTTCTTAATTAAATGCCACTTAAAACAGTGGGAACATTAAAAGACAAGTAAAAGCATATTGCTCAGCAAATGCCAGCAATCCTATACCTGTATCGTTCTTCAAAGAAATGATATTCAATCCTTGCCTCTCCTTTTGGTTGAGCAGAAAGAAGAGCATCGACTTTCATTACCAAGTCACTTGCACTGGAAAAAAAAAAATAAATGTATTTACAGTTACTCAGAAAATGCAAATACTAATCACATTCCTGCCAGTTAGCAGCAAAAGGCAGGAAGACAGACTGAATTCACATACACAAACTAACACTTTTGCTACCTCTGTACATAAGCTCTGAAGAATTAAACACATCTAAGGGTTAATCTGTCATTAAACAGGTCACAGCCTTATTACTGAGGGTACCAAAGGGTTTAACTGTGTAACAAATACAGAACAGCTGGCATTTTTAGGGCTCAGCCATGCTACAGGCTCTGCATTCCGGAACTTCACCAGCCTCTCCTGGACCTGTAAGCGATTCAGATCAGACCCTTGTTTCACAGCGGTCTCCCCATTTCACACTGCAACTAAGAACTAGGAAGCAATTTGGTACGTGGAAAAACTGTTGAGAGAGGGTTCCTGTCATTAAAAGACAACTACTTCTGACAACCGCTTCCTTTTTATTATTCCCATAAATTTTCAGTCTAGTATTTTAAGAATATATTTAATCTTGAAAATGTAAAGCCTCTTGAAAGTTCAATGAAAATTGATTCGTACATCAGAGCTGTGCCAAGATGCAATACTGTAAGTTAAAGGTCTGACAGCTTGTCCTGAATTAAGGAAGCCTCATAGATTCATAGTGACAACTGTTTAAGTGACAAACCTGGTCAAGTCTGCTCAGTTCTACAGAGTTTTCCAGTGCAGTAGGTAATTTCAAAAGCTTTTGAAAACTTTGGCAGCATTCAAACTAAAAAAACACTGCTCTGTCTAAAACCAGCCTATGTTCAAACTGTGCCCTCTTCCTCCACCCTATCACCCGTATTTCTCTTTTGATTCCCAACATGGCAATGGATGCGAAAGTTTTAGGAATGCTGTTAAAATCTGTCCTTTTAGGATTCAGAATCACACCAGATTTCTGCACAAAAGACCTCATGCTTAACTTACTTGAGCAGCCTTTAACAGACAAGCAGCATCATGGAAAAATATCATGCTAAAAATGAGAGAAACTATCATCTGAGCTATGAATGAGCTCCAACACACAAACACATGTCCATGGACTTCAGTTCTTGTGAACCTGAAGATAACTTTCTTCTGATTAGCTCACCTCTACATATTTTCTGCAAAAATTATCTAGAACTATGATTTTCATTTTCTTGTCTCTACCTCTTTTCCTGCTGTTTCCCTTTAAAAAGTTAAAACCATTTACATGATTCCATAGAACTGACCGTGAAATATATTACTAAAGTAATTTTTATATTGATAGGCTGAACTTAGCTGAACTGCAAACAGATTCAGAAAGCATACTCCAGCATCTAATTTTCTTCCCTTCTTTCTGCTTTTAAATCGATACTGTAGTAATCTTATATACAAGTTAGGAAACCCTGACATATTGGGGGTAAATGGTTTTAAAACAGTGTGTCAGTTAAGATTTAGCTGGGGGAAAAACCCACAAGAAGTCTGATGGCCTTAATATTAATGAAAAGTTAGGCTTCTCTTCCATTTAGAGGAGCAGAAAGATAATCCTGTTATCAAGAGTACCACCACTTTTTTGTAAGCCTCTTCATGTTTACTTACAGATCTTCTTCAAATCCCAGCTGCTGAATCTGAGATTTGATTTTCTGTCCTGATGTCTTTAGTATGATGTTCTCAAGGAGATGGAAATCATCCTGATTGAACATCTCACCATCCTCTAACGGGCCAATAATCTACAAAGAAAGTCGAATCAGCATTATTAGGTAAGGCTACAATGAAACAAAATTCAAAGATATCTTAAATAAATACTCCAGCCCAGTCTCAGTGGGTATCAACTGTTTAGGCTGATATTAATGTCAGTGGCAGCAGAGTTTAAAATATAATTCTAGCTATTAAGAGCCAAGAGTCTCAGACTAAGGCATAAAATAAATGCTTAAAATTTTCACTGAGTGCTTGGTTTGCAAAAATGAGGCATATTAAATTACACATGCAATGCTGCATCTTGAGCAATAGAACACCAGGCCAGTTCCAGTAGTCCAGCAAAACTCCAACAAATCTCAGTCTAGCCTGCAGAAGCCTAAAAGCTACCTAGACAATTCTTTCTCTTTTGGAAATGAGAGAAATGAATACCACAACTCATCACTTAAAATATTTAACCCATTAAAGTATATGGTAGCCACTGGAACTTGCTTTGGTTTTTTTTCCTAAGGAGCAAGCAGATGACAAAAGAAAACTGAATGCTGTACACAGCTGGGCTTCATTATTTGCAGTGAAATACTGTTATAAGATAATTTTCCTAATCTAAGTGGCTGTTGTAAAAAGAGCTAGTGGAACAGACCAGATACAGCAGCATTTTGCCCAATGAACTGAGGCAGCACCACCATGCAAGTGTTTCATCCCTTTCCACTGTTGGACTCAACTCACTGCCAACGTGAAAGGAACTCTGTCATTGAGCAATCTGAATTTGTACAAAACACCAATAACTAACTGCATGCAGTACAAAAAAAAAGTCAGTGCAGGTCAGAATAAATCTAACTGGCAGTATCCTAAAGACTGCTGAGACTCTGGGTCTGCTCCCTGGACTCTGCTGCTCCAGGTCAGCTTCTTTCCCACCTGAGTAACATCCCTTTTACTGTCTGCTGATTGATCTCACCCTTCCGTTGCTGATCACAGCCCTCTGCCCTTTCTTCAGCTTCAGAACGTCTCTGCAATATATAGCATGGGACAGAATAAAATCCACTTTGGGAGATTCAAAGGCTTCTTTGAAAATATTGGTATTCATACCCTGAAAGAAAAGTATACTTGACATTAAAATGGGAAGAAAAGTACACCCCTGCACACTTAAATGCACCTTTTTTGTTTCCATTCACTAACATCTTTATATCTCGCTAAAGTTTAGCCCCGGGCCCCTTTACTTTGTGGTCTTAAACCTAGTTTTTGCCTGTCACCTTCAGACATTATCACAACTTACCATGTGAAGGGCCACAGCCCTCGTAATTGTTGCTACTTTTCCAGTTGTTCCATTCTTCTGTTCTTATGTGATAATTGCCCAACTTTTTTAAACCCACTTTGAGAAACATAATTTCTTTTCTCAGCTTTTAAAAGAGATTATAGTCCTCTCTCAGCCCCCAAGAAACAGCTGATTCACTCAAGTAGATCCCTGAATCTGCATTCTTTTTGAATTTCAAAGTTATGTACCTTTGATGTGTATGAGGATTTACTTTATTTTCAGATGGACTGTTCTGTTTAGGTTAAGTTTACCTTTCAGAGCAAAAAACCAAAACCAGCACCAAACCCAAGTGTTACTGTCCATTGTTACTACATCTTCTGCATATGAACATACTACCCCAAAAAATTAATTAGAGGAACAAGTGAAGTATCCCACCTTCGTAAGTACCAACTTACCCCAACAGCAAATTCCAAGATGTCAGCTACTGCCTCTAGTGCCTTTGCATTTTCTTCTTTTGCCATTTTGGTGATGAAGTTCTTGGCATTATTTGACGTTTGTGTCTGTAGAGCTGCCCATATGGCTTTAGCAACAAGTGTATTCCTGCTGTTTGGATCTTCACTAGGATTATTGATCATACTAATTCGAACATTATTGCTGGATTTCTGTGTTTAACAAAACATGCATTAGGAAAGTTTCACATTTCAGATGTGTTTTAAATGCAAAAGCAAAAGCTTTGTATTTCTTAAACAGAAAACCAGATTCCAAATCAAGCAAGTAACAGCACAAGGTTAAAAGGATGAACTAATTTAATACCGAGGCTGGAAATTAGAGACCCTGCAGGGACACCCAATCTCCCCAGGTCAAACAATGTGAAAAGGCATAGTCTGTGTTTTGCAAGCCTCTATCTACTGCTTTATTAGCCCTGCTAAGCTGTTCAAATGAAAACATTACCTACCAGGTGTTTAATTGCATCATACAACAGTTGCCTTCCTGAAGGTTTATCAAAATCACCAACAATCCAAAAAGTAACTGGTCTAACAAAGGAATCATCTGCAATCAAAAAAATAAAAAGAGTGGGAGAAATTTAAGGGTGAAGGGAAGGGAAGTTTCAGTTTTTTCCTCATTTGGAGGAGAAATATAATGCACATGCAAGTTTCAAAAAAAGTAAAATTACATAGGGATGATACAGATGAAGCTAAGTTACGAAGTCTGGCAAGACAAGAATAATAGTATTGCTATTATATTAGCTTTCATTTCCCTCATTCCGAAAACGCACATGGGACAGCATGCATCACTTTCTAAGCTGGATATTTTTGGTTTGTTTGCCACCTTTTAAATTTAGAAATTATAAAGGAACCTATAAGTAACTTACAGATCCCAGTTAGGGTACAGACATATTGCTTCTTCATACTGAAGCTGTTAGTTCACAAAATCAGTTTTGTATAGAGAAGAAAGTGCTGAAGCAAACATGCACTTAAACAGCTGCCTCAGTTTCCTGCTGCTTCTAAAGCCATTGTTGTAAAGGAACCAGAAAATGCCCAGAACAACAACATAGGAAATGCTAAAGCATGAGTTACCATAGATCTCCTTGGAAGACATTCCTGGTCAAAAAGCAGAAAGGAAAGGGGGAAAGGAGAGAGACATTAATAATTTTACAGTAATCCCAGTGTGTACTGGGCATAACTGAATAACCAAAGTTCAAGTCCAACAAGCAAAAAGTTTGTGACAGTTTTATTAGAATAAGCTTTGACTTTTTCTTCCCTTCAAATAGACTGATGCTTTATTTTCATGCTACAGCCCTAATTATGCTCCATATTAAGAATTTCATTACCAGACAGTGAAGGCATCATTCTGAATACCATTTCCAAAAACTGCCATGCCATCATGACCTTGCATGTTAACCATTTCTGTTATCTTCCCTCTTTAAAAATGGCAT
The DNA here is from genome assembly GCA_013399365.1 of Pampusana beccarii. Taxonomy (NCBI): domain Eukaryota; kingdom Metazoa; phylum Chordata; class Aves; order Columbiformes; family Columbidae; genus Pampusana; species Pampusana beccarii. The sequence goes on from VWYH01007506.1 coordinate 2,165,266, forward strand.
GACAGTGCTGTTTCAGTACTGTTGCTGAGCCAGCAATATGTATAACTTTCCTATTATTTTAGAAGATAAATGTGCTACAGCATTACTGTGCTCAGATACCAATTATTAAGTATCTTAGTGGCAGAAGAGGCAGCGACCCAAAATTGCCAGGTCATGGGATTGCAAATCAGTGCACACTTTCAAATGAGCATGTGGAGGTGCAGGTTTAATTAATACACTACAAAGGGAAAACAAGCAACTTCTTCAGATCTAAGTGACTGAACATGAACTAAAGGCAAATATGAGACAGAAGGAGCTTTGGGGACATTTAAGGTGGTGCATGCAGGTGGCAGTGGCTGGAGATAGTGCTGGGGAAACTTGTGAGAGTCTAGTACAGACAAGAGGAATTGGCTCAAACTGAAATGGATATAGGACAGGCTGGATCAAGCTCTGTATTTTATCTGTGCATACATTTCTTACACTGAGAGGTACAGCTGACTTTTAACACTAACTTTCTCTGTAACTGTAAGAAAACAATACTATAATTGAAAAAGTAGTACATGCACAGGAGCAATAAAAACAGCTGGGAATGGGAAATAACAATTTTCTTCTGAATCCATGTAACTTTTAGTAATTTTGAGTTACGAGGCAGAAAGCTAGAACCCCTTTTGTATTTTTCTAATCAGTGTCACAGCTGCATCTGTGGTGGTCATTTGCGATATAGCAAGAGCAGGTTGGGTGGGAATTCATTATTCATTGAAGGCCAGGTTTAAAGAGGGGAAGGTTCTTGTTCTGTGTAAATGCCACGCCTTATAAAAAAACCTTTATTTTTAACACGTTGATTGCACCGTTACCCACAGGCCTGAACAAGGCTCAGTGCACGTGTTGATGCTTGGAAACACACGTAAGATTAGATTTGGGTTCATAATCCACTGCAAACATTACCTTTCTTTGTTAAGTAGGTCATGGTGTTTGCAACAGCAGCTGTCTTATCTTTGGAATCCAATGTGGTAAATCGAGCAAAGTCATCCACGTAAAAGTTATCTGGGGAAGAGAAAATGTATTAGATACCAAAGCTATTCCATGTAAAATGAAAGAAATATCACTACTATTACCAGAACATTAAAAACACACCCCATTTCGTTCCTCCTGATATTGCTTTGTATGTCTCATTTCCATGGTTAATATATAAGCTGAGGAATATATTTTTGTTTTCTCATAAGCTACATTTTGTGTCATAAGTTATTAATGTAACTACATTGCATATTTGATATGTGAAAGAGTTGAAACAATTGTTCAAGTCTTACTTAGCTGGAGTTAATTTATGTATGCAATATACATTTGAAAATCCACTGTGTTACTGTTTTTCACACAACTCAAAAGAGGTAGTTGTATGAATGTTTTTGCAATACTGTCATTATACTGCAGAATCACTGCATTGGGTGTTAATACCTTTCACCATGAAAAGTTCTGCTAAATCTTAAGTAATTCCAGAGATGACTGTCAATCTCTGCTCAAAAGAAGGTTAGAAATAAGAAACAAACTGTTGCTTTATACATTATATGACTGTTCTTGGCTTTTGCTAGCATTGCTAATTTCTCAATTCATGCGTCACATTACCCTAAAGGTTTCTATAAAATCAAAACAAATTTCTGTTTTGAAAAGCTTGTAGACATTGATGTTGCTATTGTACATAACACCTCCCTGAGCACCAAGACTGGAACATCACTTGGGGTGCTGTTAATACTTTGCCACTGGGGCAGCAAAAGTCTTTGACTCAGATACTTCAGATTTAATGCAATTAAAAGCATCCCTTACTCATTCCTGTCAGATCTAGGTACTCTCTGTCAGACATTAAGATTCTTGAGTTAATTCTTGGAACAACATTAGGCTGGTTCATGATATACTCAACCACATCTTGGTCATTAGATAATTCACCCTGAAGGAAAGAAGAAAGAAGCAATATTTGTTATTTCACTTGTGTATTTGCCTTAGAGATCTCAAAAAAACAAACAAACAAATCTCAACAACAAAACAACCAAACCAAGACAAGAAACAATGCAAGTTGTCTTGTGTATTACATATTCAGGGACTTTTGAGTCAGTTTTTCCGAATCTTGTTTCTCTTGAAAACTCAGCACCTACCAGGTACACGGCTCGCTGGAAGATGCTCGTGGTTTCCAGGATTTTGTGCATTGTCACGGTTTCTAGGTCATCGGGATCCAGCTGGTCTTTTTGAAAAGGCATCCCATTGAAGAGCACGACGGGGAGCGGACCTACGCCTGTTTGCTCATAGTAATCTCTCGCTGCCTAAACGCAGGGACAGAAGTAACGTTACCGTGTCAGCCCAGCACCACAAGGGTTCATAGTTTCCATGCAATATCCACACAGGTCTATTCTAAACACACTAAGATGTCCTTCCAGATTTTATATGATACAGAGAACATTAATTTTACACAGTGCATAAGACACTTTCTGCATCTTACATGCACAAGACGTCCTTCTCTCTCACAGCTTCAAAGCAAAACCAGTTACTTCAGAATACAGAAGTGCAAAATATTCCATTAAGTTCATACTGTAAATAAATTAATTCCAATGAGCACTTTCTGGTAATAGCAAAAAATACACACCAGGAAATCTGACTTTGCATATGGAAGCAAATGCAGTGCAAGCGGTGATAGTTGTAAGGCAGGGGAGAGGTTTTTTCTTTTTAGTTTTTAAGAATGTGTTTCCTAAACTTGTGAAAAAACATTTACTTGTGTGTGGGTGGGGTTATTATGTCAAGACAAATTTCTCCATTTCATGTAACCACTGCAAAATGCACCATCATTATTGACTGATACTCTGTTATGGACAGAAGTTAATGAGGTTCTACTGTTCAGAGGTTCTTGCTGAGGGCTTTCAAGGCCTTCTAAGGACACAACCATCACAAAGCTCAGATCACACCAAAGAGTGCTCAGTATTGGTTTAACTTGTGTCCTTTATTTGGAGATAAGCTCTTTCTAAAGGCTTCCTTCTCTCACAGTGCTTAAGTGGTTGTGCTGACTGGTGCCAGGTAGCCCAAGTGCAAACCTCCAGAAGGGCCTCCCACCTCTTCTGGGGAACAGCACTTTGCATGTGTGAGGAGTTTCTTGGGAGGGGAGGTTGTTGCTTTTGTTTGGTTTGGGATTGATTTGGTGTCTAGCATGTAAACTGAAAAAGCCTCTCCCGTCATACAAAAATGGCAGTCTTACTGGTTTTGATTTCCTCAAAATGCTTTTCCCTTCACCCTACTACATCAGGAGATGGAAACCATGTGTGCACACGAGCCTGTTTATATAACCCTGACCGTGTTCCTCACTTACAGATGCAGGAGCATCATCAGTGTTACGGAGCTATTGCAGACAGTATTTTCATTCTTTCTTTTAGAATATTGAACAAAAATATCCCCCTATAGAGCCCCAAATAACATCTGCTTCATCTCACATATAAGTGATCCAATAGTGATTTGCTCTCCCAGTTTTCTCCATACAGAAAAATATGAATCCTAAAAATAACTTATAAGAAATTACTTGAGAAAGACTGATGAATGCCATGCTATAGGAAAGGCATTTTGAATTCATCCTCATTACTTTCTCTCACACAGTATTCAAATACTAGTAAAGAAAACCCACACCAGTCCCTCACAGACATTAAGCCTCTTGGTTTTCTTATGAAACATTCCATCACCTTTATTTTTTTCAAGCAATTTTAAACTCAACTGAAATATCCATACCAGCATGAAAGCATGACTTAGGAGCCACAAAGAAGTTGTCTTGGTTCTGGTACTATACATCAAGATTTTTTAAAGATACATATTACAGTATATATTACGTATATTAGATAAAGCTTTGTGCTGAACATAAATACTTCAATAAAAGTATTACTAGAAGTCACCCAATGTGATAACAAAATAGCTACCTGGTTACTGAGAGAACTGGATCGAGAAATTGTATATAGCTATATTTTCAAAATGGTGTTGAAGCAAAAAGAGTGAAAAAAGCTGTTTCATGAATCCTTACCTTTCTGTTTTGATCATAGGCAGAATCTATTCCCAGAATGCTGTTGACTTCCACATAAGGATACTGTTTCTCCAGAACACTGACCACATGCTGCACTTTCAGCTGATCTCCCGTTTTCACTTTGTTATATATCTGAACGAGGGATACAAATACAAGTTTACAGCTGCAACCAAAAGGCTCCTTTGCTTACCAAAGGTAAGTTGATTTGTCACCTGTATTTATTCCAGTAATTATAATAAGGCACTAAAAGCCAGATTGCAAAATGAATTTTCATATTTATTAGCTGTTCCTTAGCACTTGTAGCTCTTGTAATTACCTTGCTTTGTCATTCCACTGAAATTGAACGGAGGTAAACATCATGTATGTCTTTAATAATAACTTGCATCTTTAATTAGAGAAGATACTTGTGAGGGAAAAGTAGGAGCTTAGGGGAAAAAAATGCTCAAGTAGACCATATCCGAAGAGCTTCCCTTCAGAACTCAAGACATGCTTATAAACAATACAGCAGACCTCACATGTAAAGTACGTAACTGTTTCCCTCTTGAAAGCACAAGATTTTACTTTGACTTACAAATACATATCCAAAAAATGAGAATAAAAGTCATTGTCTTCAAGTTGCCAGCAGTTTAATATTACAGTATGCCCCAGCTTCTAGATATGTTGAACAATGTAAAACCACAAGTGAAAATGCATTTGCTAGTACCTATAATAAACTTTAGTGTAGCAAAAGTATGCAACAGGAACTGCTCAAGACAAATTGTAACAGTGAAGGAATACATCAGTTGAGAACTCATTGGCAGAATAAGCAAAGAGACAGGATAGAAAAACTTGCAGCACTGCGAAGTGTCATATTTAAATCTAGTTGCACTTGTTAAAGTTGGGTCAGAAGCACTTCACAAATGAATGTATTGTGTGGTACTAGTATTTGGAGGTACTCTGAATACTAACCATGTCAAAGAAAAATTTCTTCCATTATGTACATATTAGCACATTAACATAATCTTACATACATGGCGAATATTAAAACATAATTTCCTTTTAAAGTTAATACTTACAGACATGACAGTCTGGAAAGCATAATTATTGTCCACCTCCTGCGCCACATAATTGTACGCCCTGAGGAGGGCGACACCAGCATCCTGCAGTCCATCAACATCCTCCGAGTCATTAACCACAAAGACTACTCCTATCCTGCAGCCAAACAAACCCCCAGATCATGAAACTGTTATACCAATAAGTAACAGTTCTTCATAAAACTGTCACCTGTGATCATCATCTTAGACAAAGACTAACAAGATTTTGAGCACAGCAGCTAGGAATCAAACTAGGGACATATAATCTCTAATGATGAGTCCATCAGAATCTTGCTTTTCATCTCTCTTTCATCCAAAGTACCTGCTTTTAAGTTTCTTTTGGGCTGTTAAAGAAACCAAACTCTGTTTTACTAGTAGCAAAACTTATATTCAAAAAATTTTAAATAACAGTATTTAATAAATACCCTTCCCAACCACCAATACACGATATCTAGCATTTTTACAGCGTCCTAGCAATGAGAATTTTACAATTGCGAAAGTAATTACAAAAACAAAAGTGACATTAAAAAAATCCCATTAAAACATAGCAATTACCTCAGTGGGATGTGGTTACTGAAGAACATCTCTGCCACATTCAGTAATTCTGCTGTGGTCTCATGAGTAGGATCTACTATCAGCACCTGCAAATAAATTGCAAATGAAAAGTTTCTATTCCCTGAATAAGTCAAAATATGGGCTTTTGATTAGAGATATCTTCATTCACATTGCAGTGCAGAATTACCATCTGTCTTACTATATTCATACACTGCCAGGGAGATGAGGCCCACTAAATAATAGTTTATTTTAAAGTCTTTCAGTCTGTTATTTAAAATACCCTGTCTAAACCACTGCTTTACCCAGAGGAGACCAGACTCCTGAGGCACTTTCTCTTTACCTCAGTGTCCCCAGCACCCAGGCTTCTGCCTCTGCCTGTACACATATCTGCACACTCAGATATCTGTGCATGGGAAACAGGCATTTTTCAGAATGGGGGAACACAGCGTTGCTCTGCTCAGCCCCCTGCAGAGCCGATGCTGCTGAGACATCCTCAGAGCAAGCCCAAACCCAGACAGAATGGGGCCATTCAGAATTAATTTAGTGCCCTTTATTCATGCCAAGTGTTGCCTATTCGTTTAATAATTTCAATGTTAAAATTACTGAACTCCAGAGAAAAAAACCAACACATTAATGCCCCCACAGCTTGAGGTGGTTCAAGTCCCTATTTGCCACTTATCAGAGAGATCTGTAGGGCCACCCTGACACATGACAAGAGTTACAGCAGAGAATTTACAGACTCCCAATTAGATCTAACTTTACACAGTTACCGAGAGACTAAAAGGACACCCAGGATTAAGCCGAGGGCTGTTGATCATCTTTTGAAGTCTTGGTGTGAGTTGAAATGCACGAAATTCTCACTCATCAGATGATAGCTTTGTCCATTGATGGAACAACTTCTGGTGTCTAATCAATGCCAGAGAATTGTGCTCCGTGATCTCTGAATCTCAACCATAACTTACTAGTACAAGTAGAACAAAACCTTTTAGAAAAGTGTCCTATCTCAAGATATTTAAGTGACAGGGAATCCAGCATATATGTAGGTAAGTTGCAAAAGCTGATGTCCCTGCTGATGAAAAAACAAAATGCACATTTCATTTCTAGTCAGACACTACTTACAAAATTATGGAAGTTTTTCCTAATTTGTCTGATCACGCCTGGAAATGTGGGACGCAGCAGGTCTTGCACATTGGAAGGCCAGGAATTGTACCGACTGTCAACTTCAAGATTGTTGATCCACTGAGAAAAAAATAAAGGCATTTAAATGATTGGCAGTCCTCCTGCTCAAGTCTGAGAGTGTAAAATATTTTAAAATCAGACACTATATTGAGAAAAATGTATGAATAAAAAGTTACAGTTTTTAAAAAGAGAGAGTCATAACGTAACTTTTTCTCTTTACTGCAGTTTCAGAGGTGATTGTGAGATAAGAACAAAAGTTCCCCTGACAGCTTAAGAATGCACTGCCCTATGGCAAATAAGGTATTTCTGATATCAAACCATACGCACTGAAATCGCAGGGCTTCTGATGTCCACAGCATAGTCAGAATCTGACGGCTGGATGTTCAACTTCAGGACATTGTGCAAGGAAACACCCTCAATTCCTAAGCTGTGCAGGCCTTCCATAACACGGGCTTCATTGCGTAGCACATCAATCAAGCTGGAAGGAAGAGAAAAATTGTTGAATTTTAAAGACACAGCAAATAACTTGCTGTTATCCTAAGAGTTAATAGATGAAAGGTATAAACAAGTCAGCTATGTCTGTGCATTTCTTCTAAGTTATCACCCATTTCTACCTGTCCTAAGAAACTTGAGATAACTTAAACCTATTCAATTATATTATATTTCTAGGAAAAACTACATTAAATCAAAAAAAACTTAAGTGTGATACACATATGTGATCTCAATTCCACATTATTGAAACAAATCTGGCCAAGATATAGGGTGGTTTTCAGATGAAAAATTTACAGTGATTTATCCTTTGAGTATCAGTCTACTATCTTCAGAATAAAATCTGTAGGCTGACAGTCTTGGAGACCAAAACCTTGCTAGTTACAGCACAGATCAAAAGAGCAGTACAAAGGTGACTTCCTATTCCGATATTCTAGGGTATTCCAGTTTTCACATCAGCATTTTTTGTTAGAAATTCACTTGCCTAAGAGAAGGAACCAGGATTTGTTTTTTCTAGTGCTTAACAAGTAAACTTAGTCTAGATACAGACTTTGTGAAGAAGGTTCAAAACTAAGTGACTTCACCATCCATGCATAAGCAGGATGCAACCTTGTGAACAGGATACAATTATTCAGAAAACATTCCTACCTAAATATGTCCTGAGTGTCTAAATCAATAAGGAGTCCATTGATGAACAGGGCAGAATCTCCCGGTTGTAATCCTAATGTTCCTTTGAAATACTGAAAGAAAGTAGAAGGCCATTAGAAGAATGCTATGCACAGAAAAAAAATACATTTAATGTGCCAAAATTGTAGATTTTATCTCCCTTATTGCATTACAAATTGCATTACATTACTTCTCAGCTACCACCTTTGCTGACTTTGTGCGCACATCCATACCAGAGGAGAAAACAGCTGAAGCTTTTTAGTGCATAGATAAATAAATGGGACTTCTGGTTCAGTAGTGGAAAGTCCCTGAGTAGGTTTTTAATGTTAGTAAGATTAAATAATTAGACATGCTTGAGAGAAGTAATTTCTTTTTTTTTTTTTTAATAGATGACCTCCCACAAAGTATATGGACAAATAGCATCCAGTTACCTGTCTCAGCTCTTTAACACACAGTTCTGGGCAGAACAGACTTAAAGTGCTGGTTATTGAGTGGCACTCACTAGTGGAACTAACCACCGTGTCTAAGGTACATGTTAAGTCCTGACCTAGTGGTTATGTCATCAGTGGAAAGTAGAGATGAGCTGCCATTGCAGTCTGACCTCCCCCAAATCAGGCAGAACACAACTGGAAAAAGTTTTATCAACATTTTGGGATTCTTTCGAAGCACCTCTAAGCCATAACCCTCTGAATGGATACTTCCCCCTGAACTGAGGCACCGTCACAGAGAACAGTTTTGAATCAGGAGAGATGAATAAAACACACTCCTCCTGAAGGAAATTTCCCAACTCTAGCATGAAAAATTCGGTTTAAAAACAACATCACTTTGTTCTAATGCCTCTTGTCTTGCAGCACCAGGTACAAAATTAGAAAATAGCAAGAGGCATGATGAACACTGAAGGAGAAAGATAGTATGTGAACATTTAAAAACACTAATATCGTGAAGAATTGGAGCAAAGCAAACAGAGGAACAGCAAAGTACCATGTGAAGTACAAAGAACAAGAAGGCAGCATCTCAGGAAGAATTTCTATATTTTATTAAATAAAAAAAGCTCCCAGAGAAATGCTGAGTACATGCAGTGTTAAATTGTATCTCTTGGTGGATACACAGTAAACTATAACTTACTAGTAGCAGTGAACTTCACTACCAAATAATATCCACGTAAGCGGAACCATGCAAAGAACAGCTTTAAAGGGCACGGTCAGATCTAGCCAGATCTGGATCCTGGAGCCTAGACATACTTTGGATAACAATGAATCCACAAAATCATGGCTTTACCTCTGGACCAGTCTGATCTAACACATAAGAGAAAAGCCACCAGGTCGCTTTAGCTTGCACTTATATTCTGTAGTTTGTCCGTTCCAGAACCACACTGGATGACAGTGTCAAACGGCATCCCTTCTTTTCTGATCCCATCGCTATTGAACAACAAGGGATTACTCGCTCAGAACAGGAATCTCAGGGGACTTGTAGGAAGATTGCAGGTAACTTTGCATTTACTACTAGACTAGGCAAACATAAGTATGTTTGACATAAGTATGTACTTAACATTCTCCTTATTTTTCCTACTGAGTGAGACTGAAATGTATGAAGAGATCAGCACAGATCTGCATAGATCAGCATAGATATAATAAAAGCTGTTGTTTGGCTTTGTTTTTATTACCATCCTAAACTTTTATTTTGTACTATATCCAGATTGCACTACCAGGTGTATTTTAATGGTACAAAATTCTGTAGAAAAGCCTGTACAAAATTTCCAAGTGGCTGGATTTTTTTTCAGTGCTTTGCTAGTGCCATGTATACAACAGAGCTGTTGAAACTTTCTTCTGCAAACACCAGAGTAAACTCAATGATTTCCAGAAGTCCCTTACAACCTGTTGGGGTTTTTTACAGTTCTGTTTCAAAGCACAGGTAGACTTACTTGGATAGCTGCTAAATTTTATCCCTTCGCTAGTTTCACTCCCAACGCACCAGCACTGGAACCTTTTCTTCCACATAATATTAATTGTTCTATGCCATGGCAGAAGGTTTCAAGTTTATTCTTTGATTTCCTTGTAAAGACTGATGAATTATAATTATCTAAGCACCATCTCAAATTGGGTCATGAGAACTAAATTTCTTCTGCATCCTTAAATCTGTAAGAAGAATGCTTAATATATTTCCTTTTCAAGCAACAGCTTTCTAACAAGCTATGTTCCATCCAGCTCAGACATTTTAAAATCATCTAAAAATATTACATTTTAAGTCTAACAACCTCCACTAAAAGCACTCACACTTTTAATATCTAGTTGCTTTCAAGAAGTTCAGAATACAATTGAAACCTAAAACTGAAATCAGCTTATTTTTAACTGTAACCCAGGCCAAGTAGTGCTATGACACTGAGACTTTACACATCTGCTGTCCCACTGAACTAAGAACTAGGGCAGAGCTGAGGGGCCACCCTGCAGGCACAGTCCTACAACCACCACCCCGACCCACTCCAGACAAGTGTAGCTGCCAAGCCATCGCTACAGATGAAGGAAGGACTGAGGTAACATAGGCATCAACATTTCTACCACTGCATTTTTGACACAGTCCTGTCCTATAGATCAGATTAAGACAGTCTGCGTGGAAATCCTAAGAAGACCTACGTTATATGTTTTCTGTCAATAAACATTTTCCCCCAGGGTTAACAACACAGTACTTTCATTTTATTTAAAGTTAATTTTATAAATACAGTTAACAGATTCTGAGTTCAGACACTGAACACAGGTTCACTTCCATATACAAGTGCTTGCCAAGTAACTATCAGAACACTTGATTACTGTGAACAAAATTCCATATCATCGTTCCCTGACACAGTGATCTCACTCCAAGAATTTCTGACCAATACTTTCATATTTAAGCAAACAAGCTAAATTATGTTCCTAATCCATATTTGAAAATCCACCACTTTACTTCCCAGATGCATGCTACAACAAAGTTGTATGTGAAAATACCAGATCATTATTTGAGCAAGATGTAAACTTTTTCATAGAAGAATTCTTTTCAAAGCTTGAATTTATATTAAAAACATCAGTGCTAAAGCACTACGTTACTTTCTAGAAGCATTACCTTTTGGTTCTCTTCAATTTCTGCTCTGAGTTCTGAAGAAACAACTGTTTTTGTTATGGATCTACAAAAAGAAAAACATCCTGCTGTGAATCTAATTCTGTTTATCGTATGGGTAGATTCTGTTTATCCAATGGGTAGATTAGATATCGACTTATCCTACGTTTTGTACCTTACATATAAATGTATTTAGTCTCCTAGTATAAAGAGCTGCAATCAGAAGCACCTGCACTTTGTTGCATCATTAAACAGGAGGATGCACTATTTTTTATTATACTATATAATTCACCAGAACATAAAAATGTTACCCACATGCGCACTCTCGGTGTCCAATTTCACGTTAACCATAATAAAAGTGGGCAGCTGACAGAAAGGTAGAGGTGGGGGCTGGCAGCAGAAAATAGAGGGATTTCACTCCTCACTGTGGTTTCCCATTCCTTTCCTTACATTGGATCTGTGAATGGTGAGTACAGCTCACAGATCTGACTAAAAAGGCAACGACAGTGCAATGCCAGCCTTAAGAAGCTATAAATAGCGCAATCTTAACATCAGTTAGTGGGAAGTAAAACCAGAATTCAGGTTCTTTTTACTCTCAACTATAGCTCCACCTACACAAAAAGGAGGAGCTCCTGTAATACCATCTTCACAACCCAGGTCATGGAATTTATCAAAAGAAATATATTCCTAGACTGGTTGAGCAGGCCAGATTATAACTGAATTTCTTGAAATTAATATGAATATTCTCAAGACAGTCACTGACATAGTGCAAAAAACTGGAATTTCACATCAGTTTCTGTTGTGAGGTTGACTGTGCTGTTTGCCAGAGTGGATCCCAGAAGAAGAGTGGGATCTAGTTAATAGGTAAAGCTTAAAGCCACCAAACCTATCCAATACATCTTCAGAACTTGATGCAAAAGGTTCAGAAGCATTTCAAAACAAAATAGCCCAGGTAATTCTGTCAAATTTCCCACCAGTTCACCTTGACTGCCATCCAAGAGAAACACTAAGATCCTCTTTGTAACCTTAGGCTGGAGAACTTCTCTGCATAAACGTTCTCCAGTGTTTGCTTCCAGCTAAATGGAAACTCGGACATTAACACAACCAATGCTGCCTGTCTCAGGTTCTGCTCAGAAAAAAGTAAGAAAATTTCCTAGAACTCCTAATTAACGTTACCTGGCTTTTGTAGGAAAGTTCTGACTGAGATCTTTCATGACCATCAAAGCATCCACTGGGGGAGCAGTCAAAATGCGAGCAGCAGTTTGAAAACTTAAATCTAGAAGAGGAAAACCAGAAGTCAACAACTCGAAAACAAGCCAACGCAGAGTCATCTTAGTTTTAGCTTTCAATTTTTTTGCTTATTTGTTACCTATGAAAATTCATGTTCTATCTGCACCTTTAGATACTTTGTAAAACCTTCTTCCTTGTATTCAACTTCTGTTTGTTGCCTTGAAGTAAGTAACCCTTTCAAAATGAACCAATGTATCCTGTCTACAGGTTGCTTCAATGAGTCCAGACCATCACCTTTTTTCTGGCTGAGGTGGGAGGATCTGCCCTTCCAAAGGAGTCTGGGCACTTGTTTCACAAGCCAGAAATATTAACAGCCATCTGTTGGATACAGGTGGGTTCTCTGTGGCTACAATGGATGTTCAGCATTTCAAATTAGAGGAGGAAAAGCCTTTCCATGAGTCTCTACAGAGGATTCCCAGGGAAACAGGTCAGAGTTGCAGGCAGGTGCTTTTGAAATAGAGTTTTCCTTTGGTCTTGAGAATTCTCAGCTTTTCACACCATGAATCTGACCATGGAAAGAAACCTCACATTTCCTTTGCTTTTTTTGCATTTAGTAGATCATACAAGTAGTTAGTGTAAGAGTGGGTGGCTTACTGTACTTCACAATATAGAAAACAATCCTCATTTCAGAAGTCCTTTGAAACAATATTTCTAAGAGCTATTTCAACAGGACTCAACAAAGGCCCGTTAGAAAATCCAGTACTTTCCAATGGAGGAATTTAGAGTCAAACTCTCTCAACTGTACAGGGTCACTACCAACCTCATTTGCATAGAACACAAGGAGGAACGTTTACACAGGTTCTTGGAGCACAATACTGAAAGTCTTCATACAGATTACCTTGTAACTGCCAGACTTTCAAAGGTGCCATTTCATTGGTACTTTCCACCAGGTGTTTTCTAAGCTCTTTCAGCTCTTCTGTCAAGTCAGGATACAACTGCCTAAAAGGGTATGAAGGTAAAACAACTTCTGTGTTTTCCTATAAGCAAGTCTTCAAAGAAACTAACACATTAAATACGCTGCTAACACATATGGGTAACTCAGACATTTAAAAAATAATAACACAGCAAAAGATCAGCATCTCCGCATCAAGTTTTTTTTGATATGACAAAGACCAACAACTTACAACTGAGTGTTACCTTAGTTTTCCAAACAGAAATCCCTGCACTTCATCAATAGGGTCACTTTCATCTATTACTGTAGCGTTCACGTCTGTGCCTATAACCACACGGAGGAGAACACTATTACCGAGCCATTCTCAAACAGTCCTCACATTCATTTTGATTAGTCTAACAAAGCTACACTGCAATAATAAAAAATAAGAAAGAAAGGGCAAGCTTCAGGTTTACTTTTAAACCTGAATCCGAGAGACGTTACCTTTACAAATGAACACAGTAAGAGCTGAAATAAAACCAAGTTGGATTACTGAGAAGGAATAGCTGAAGATGAGTGGAAATCTCAAGAGATTGGGCACTGCAGAGGGATTCACTGGGACCCAGGCGCTTTCAGGACACACCAGCTTTGTAGAGTAAGTGGTAAACTTCAGTCGTGAATGTAACCCTGACCTCAGCCCCAAAATACATGATAAAAACTAGTATTGGAGTGAAGTCCAATCTTGGTCCTAAACATCAAAAATAAATTTGCGCAAACTCAAGTCTAACTAAAGGTCCTGATCTTTTAGATGAGTGTTGGCTTCTGGACAAGCCGAAACATCACAGGCATGAAGACTGCACAGTCAGAGCGTTCACGGAGTGAGACAGGAGCTGGATGAGAACCATAAACCTCCAGTGTGCAGCTGTTTGCAGCTCATAGCAATGTAAGTACAGTTTGTCCATCTTGTAAAGCAACTTAGACTACTGCATTTAGATTACTGATTGGTATAAAACTTCACAAGTTTAGAAATAACAAATCTTCACCAGAATTACCTTTTCTTTCCCCACCTGAAGAGACAAAGGCCTCCAATGTCCCATTCTACAAACAATATCAGGGCTTTCGCATGACTTTCTGATCACAAATTCATGGAAATTCTCATAATAATGAAAATCTTAAGGTGGATCACCTCCTGTAGTATGTTAGTTTCTCTTAAAACCAAAAGCTTTTACAAAAAAAGACTGAAGGTTTTATGTGTCTATACTCTAGATGGTGGCAAAATATTCAGAGTTTAGATCTGTATCCAGAAACTGATAAAACTGCAAAATCCTGAAGAACCCATTCAAAATCAGAGTTTTGTTCTCCACAACTGCAACAAAAACAAACAAAAAACCAAACAAACCCACAAAAAACTCCAAATCAAACCAAAACCAAACCACCACCAACACCAACAAAAAAACACATAAAAAATTATTTAAGTCCAAGATAAAACCAGGAAATTCTGGGATTTTATATGTTTGTGTGCATGTGTAAATTAAAAGTATATGCACTGACAAAATAGCTTGGGCATATGTATGAGAGTTTGCAAAACAGAGATCAGTGCTCTAAAGAAAGCAGCAAAAGCAAAAAAACATGCGGAATTCTAAGTTCTGCTTTTTCGAAAAACAAGAACAGGAAAAACATTCTGCTCTGAGGATGGATAAGTTAAGGCAAATTAAGGTAGAGGAATTGCTTTACATCTGCAGAGAATCTGCTTATCTGGTAAAAAATTAGTTGCATTACTAGTGTCATTACTAAGATCTAGTCCAGAGTCACAACTCCTTTGTGCCCTGCATTTCACAAATACAGAAGACAAGTGCTACGGCAAAGATGATTCATAAGGAACACAATCCCAAAAGAGAGAGGAGGAGAAGTGATTTCAGAGCTGAAAAAAGAATATCTGCAATTCAGACAAACATTCATTTCAAATATACAATTTTCTTTGCAAAACCAAAATGTTCATCTTAAAATAGTTAAAATAATTCACCTTTCACCTGTGTATCATCCTTGGCCTTATATTCTGTACTTTTAATAGCCAGTTCCACACCATAGCCAGAGAGGTAGACTTTTTCTTTACTGGGATTCTGTAAGGGAAAACAGTTCAATATTGCCGCTCTTTGTTTTGATGTACAAAAGTCTGTAATTAATCTGGAGTTTAACTCTGCATTTGAAAAATCAAACGATCCTCTTATTTAAACAATCAGGAGATTTAAAATAATCTGTATTCCTGAGCTACATGCAATAAAATAAACTTTGAGTGCTCCAAATAAATATCAAGCACCAAGGTATTATGCAAATATCAATTTAAAGGGAGCAAACTTAGGCCAGTTTTCTTTTTGAAAACCCAAACCAGTTCTGCATTCCATGGCAAACAGTTCTGTTACAATGCACAATTATACTTACAGAAATAAAGTGTCTGAGAACGTAAGTGATTTCTCCTGCCTCAGCCTTTAGAACAAGGCTCTTGTGGTGCCTGTAGAACTCCTCTGAGCCGATCTCGGCGTAAAGTATGACAACAGGACTTTCGGGGTTGGACACGGGGTACTTGTGGTCACCTTTGAACAAAAACGGCTTTGGCCTAAAAGTAAACGTGGAAGATTATCACACTGTGACTCACAGCATTTCCTCACTCAATGCAAGACACAAAATTTCTTTTTTTCATGCTTAATCACTGTTCCTGTCTTCACTGAATACATATGTCAAGCTATTCCCACGTACTACCAAAGTCGGCAGCACTCGATGCACGTTGATAGAGCTCTGTTAAAAACAGACATATGAAAATGAAACAAGTAGCTAGGTGCTATTTTGAATCTAATACGATCCTTATTTTAAAAATTAACCACTTCCCTTAATTTTTCAATTAACTTCTTTTTTTTTTTCCTCAATGGTGATGCATAAATTCTGTATAAAAAATGAAAGGCTAAAAGAACAAATGTTCCAGGAACTCACATTCAAGGGGACCATGTGCTTGGCTTAGCACACAAACAAGACACTGAATGAGAAGACTATTTTCAACTTCTGTCCTTAGATCTTGTCTAAAATATGATGAAACATTTAAAATATTGCCAGTGAGAAGAATAGCATGTGAGCTATAGATACCATATCTCTGTGCATTGACAAAAAAAAACCTTTATGCTTATAAAAACCAGAACTACCAAGATTAATATGACAACAAACTGAAATTTAGTGTTTTGTTTATTTTGGTTTTTTTCTAAAGAGATATTTTATAGTTTATCTTGTTACTAAGAGTTACAATCAAATTTTGTTCCTGTAAAGAAACCTGGATTTGAGATATATTGTGTGGTAATAGTTCTCCTTGTTAACACCAAGAAAATTATATGGGAAAAAATACTATGCATGCTTCAAGCCATTCATGAAACTCTCTCTCTTCTATTAACAATAATTTTAGTATGCAGCCCAGCTCCTTCTGTTCTCCTTACAAACTAAAGGCTTTAAATATTCCTGAGAATTTCTACTGTCCTTCAACAAATGGTATCCAACTTCTCCCGTGCACTTTCGAAGTATTCCTCCTCCTAGCAGAATATCAGAGAGCAAGAGATAAGAAAATGATCATTCCAACCTGGATTAGTGAGAAATAAGAGACTGCCACTCTGTGCGAGCAATGGACAGTAAAAATCAATACTGAAAAACGTAGAAACTACTGGTTTATTACAGTATCTTTACAGCAGTAAGTCTAACTGGGCTAAATTTTAAGAGCTAATCTAGTTAGAGGAAATTAAGCAAATACCTTTCTGAAGCTGCCTGTAAAAGGTTTCCAAGGGACTCAAATTCACATGTCTTCTCCCCATGCACAGCAAAAAACAGGGTACAGCCCTTCGGTGGAGGTTCATCTGCTGCTATCTGTATTAAAATATTTGTAATAAAGTTGAATGTAGGTTGAATGTATCGCTTAGAGCAAGTGAAAATGATACCAGCATAGCTCTGTAGCAATTGCTTTTCTGCAATTTCCTAAATTCTAAACTAGTACTTCTTCCCTGTTTATTACATAATTTAAATGCAAGGTAAAAATTGCAAAATTGAGAATTAAGTCTTAACGTACTATAAACAGTTTTCCAGTCTAGTCACTGCAATATTAGTTCCAGGTACATAAAGTGAGGCTTGCAACTGTGGGGCGTTTGGTTGCGGTTTTTTGTATTACGCATCAGAAACCTCCATATTTATTAAACATCAAAGGATAAAATGAAGATGTCTCCTAGTATTACTTAAATAAAGCCCATTATAATGCAAGACAATCAGCGACCTTCCATGTATGGCTTCTAATCTTTAGAGCTAGATGTTAATGGATTACCGTCTTCCAGCAAGTACAGCTGAATAACAGGAACAGCAGCAGCATCACAAGTACCAACAGAGCCCTAGGGATTTTCTTCATAAAGAATCTTTACACATTTATTAGTGCACCGGGCATTGAAGATAGGCAAACATTCTGAAATCCCAATTCTTTCATCTGCTTTAGACAGATGGACTCAAAGTTGGCACCCAGTGAAATTAGAATAAATATATATACACAAAAAAAAAAAAAAAAANAAAAAAAAAAAAAAAGCGCTCTTCAGTGCAGAGGTGTGGAGCACTTAATCAGTCGAAGATTTTTGATATTCTCAAATGTCTCTTACACAGCTTGTTCCTTCCTGGGCCTTACGTAAAGCTCTACAAATCCTTTGAGGAATTCCCGTGCGCTGTACTAACCTGTTGAAAAGCTTGAACTGTTGCAGAGTAAGAGCGTAAAGACAAGGAAAATTTCAACAAATTCTGCTGCAAAGGTGACAGAGTCTGGCAGGCGATTTTCAGCATTTCATGGTAAGAAGAATAATCATTACCTGCAAAGTCAAAGTACAAGCAGTTATCTCTCTATACCACATTCTCACTTTTCATCTGAACTGTGCTTTATACTAACAGAAGCCTTTCACATTAATTGTAAATATGCACATGACCCTTCCTCCTCAATTTTCATGACAGCCAGTTCTACAGATTCTACAGTTCTACAGAAAGTGAACTTCACCAGAGATCCATGAGAGCACACCACTACATTCCTGAGGCTTGGAGAGGAGGGAAACACTTAAAAGCTCCCATTTAATTTCAGTTGAGAAACAGAAAGAGAGATAAAAAGCATTTATAATATTTTATACCTCATGTTGAAACAGAAACTGGCAAGTAAAACATGTTTCAAACTCGTCCACTACAGCTTTTCTCAAACAGATATCCAGAAGCCTTGAGCAGTTGGCAGTAAAAACATGACTGAAATCAGTCCTCATTAGACTTTTACAATGCTAACACCACAGAAGACAAAACATTTTGGTGTGTTTTTCAACCATGTCAACTATCAATCATCATCAAGAAAAATATTATGAAAACTTAGAATCATAGAATCATTTAGGTTGGAAAAGACCTTTAAAATCACTGAGTCCAACTTACCATCTTGTTCAGATGTCTTAATATTCTGACTGGCTTCCACAAAATTCCAGAATTTTTCTTGACCTTCTTCTGATAAAAATTCACTGAGTAAGAAGAGAAGAGGTAGCTATATCTCTGAATTTCCTCTGCAGTTACAATTCTAATATTGTCAAGCTTTGCAGAAAGTTAGCTCCTACTAAATGTTTACCTGTATCAGAAAACTGTATGTTACTAGAAAAAGCAGACCAGGAAAGCTAAAAAGCAGACAAACCCCAAGAAATAATAGTTGCAGGCCAAGACAAACAGTACATGAAAGAAGCTTGTACAGTACTTAGGAACCTCTCAAAGACACTGACAGACAGCAGTGTCTGTGCTAGGCACTCTCCTACCTAATGCATTTCTTTGCTAGCTGTCTTTTAGGAGAAATACACATTTTCTTTGCTGTAACTAAATGTTGTTTGTTGGCACTAGTAGCTTTAGTGGGGTTTGCTTGTTTTTAAATGAACAAAAGGAGAAGTTGCAGCTTCAAATCATGTTTAATTTACCATATATTAAGCATATGATTACCTAGGTGTACAATGTTAGATAGTAAAATAATTCTTTAAACATTGCTAACAACAAATACTTCATCATGTCTAAACTTGTAACATGCTTCATATGCTGAAGGATGCTGCAACGCAAGGTTTGGAGCTGTCACAACAGCCCATGTGTGCGTTTCAACCTGCTCTGACCCAATGCGTTCGGTACTTCTTGAACAACTGGGTAATGAATCGCAGTGCTGGGCTAAGGAAATAGAACAGCGGGGATGATTTTACGCTGCAGTGCTGCATCATTCTGCACTTCACCCCAGGTGAACAATCCTACTTACTCAAAGGCTTTTAACATAATGTTTAGGTTATATATAAAGCCTTTGGCACATTATTTTTTTTATTTGCTTACAGTCTCCTCGGGTGAACTTTTCTTGCATTGCCAGGATATGTAGTTCCTGGCATTAACACCTGAGCTTTGCATTTTACTGCTTAAGGATTTTTCAGTCTTTAAACTTCAGCTTTTATAGAGGTTTTAGAAGAGTAATGTCACCTCGGACACCGCTGTCCTGTCACCCAAAGCCGTGCCCATTGGAATGAAAACCAGTAATGCTCAACTGTTCTCATGGGAACCAATCTGCGGTAACACACGCAGAACTCCATATGTGGCAACACCCTTAGGTGATAGCAAACCAAACACACACACAAAATCTAAAAGTCTTATTTTGCATAAACATCTCCATACAAGAATACTGCAAAATGAAATGATGGAGACTTCTCAATTGCTAAGTAGACTGGCAGTGAAATACAGCATTTTGCTTTCTTTTTTCTTTTTAAATAGCATCCTTCCAAAAAAAAAGAAAAAAAAAAAAGTTTAATAGCATAGAAGAAATCATCCCCAGGCTGACTTTCACAACTGTTCACAAAGCAGTTGGTTTTAGATGATCAATGCACAACTCACATGAGCAAAATTAAGCACACAGAGTAGGTGTGTGTCAAACCTATGTCATCAGTGAAGCAAACAATATTTTACTACAGAATCTTACAAGACCATGCTAAATCTCTCTTATCTATTGCTTTGACTAAAATTTAATAAGGCAATAAATACTTACTATAGAATTATTTGTTGTCATTAATGTTTGTTCAAAGGCACAATGAAAGAATGTACCACACAAAAAAATACTACTATCTCCTTTACAGTATTCATCCCATCTCCCCAAGCACAATGATCCTGTTTAACTAAGTGTTATTACTGTCAATGAGCTAGTAACTACTAGAATCCAACGTACCACAAAACAAAGGAAAAAGAGAACATATTACTTTATCCTCGAGCATGTTCTGATTTGTTTATGAAACATCACAATGCACATACCTTGTTTCAAGTAATAAAGGAGTTGAAGACCACTTTGTCATTAGAGATGTTGTCACAGCCTTAGAATCTCCTTTTACAAGTGAAGAGACGAACCAGATTCCAAGAACTGCAATAAGTATTCCCATTTTATAGAAGCAGCCTAAAAAAAGAGTAAGAAAAAAAAGTTAGTTTTCCATTGTCTCTCTTTTAAATACAGAATCTCACATATCCAGACATTTTAAGGCATATTTTAAGATTCAGTGGCCCATTTAATGCAATACATCAGCGAGATAATCATAGTCTCATCTGGGCTTATAAAATCAGAAATACTACGAAAACATTAAAAGAGACAATAATTTTAATATCTGACTCCTGAGCTGCAATTAAACCTAAATCAATTCCAGCTTCCTCTATGTTTATGCTTTCAAATAGATTTGCTTCTCTTCTGGGACACCCATGTCATACACTACATGCTGGTAAGAAGAGGTATTACAAACAGTGCATATTTCAAAATCAGTGGAAAACTTTCCCACTGTTCATTTTATGGGAAGTCAAGTCACGTTTTGTATTTGCGCAGACCCCCCAGCTGGTGTACTAACCGGTGTGGGAAGAGCCAGGCAAGGTGAATGTTCCGCAGTCAGCCCTTCAGGTTCTGCTGCGTACAGCGGACTTCTTCTCTGGGGAATGAAGAAACAAGCATTTCCTGGGTGCACTAAGTACCACCAACCTTAGAAGCTGAAAAATGAATGAAATAATGAAGACAGATTCCAATGACACAATGTACTGCAAGAAATGAGCCAAGGAAGAACAAACCCAGAACCATTATTGTCCTTCATGTGTACTTTCATGCCTATATATCTTCTGACAGCTGAGTGGAATTTCCACACCCACACCTCTTAAGCTTATGGAAGTCTTGAATTCTTCTGCTAGTCCCCCAAAATTCAAGCACTTTTCCCCCCTCTCTGACTAGAGTATAATATACACTCAGGCACTTCTGCACTTCTTGTTTTCCTGGGTAACTCATTTTCCATTCAGCCCCCAATTGGAATGATAGCCCACTGAAACTGCAGGTGTATCACACCTAACAACCTGTCAGGATGTGACTTGGGTCTCTTTTTCGTCATGATCTCAATGTAAAAAATAGTCTTTGCATATACATATGTACCTGTAGCTATAGGTCTACCTGCATACAGATAGAGAGACAAAACAACTTCATCCTACTCCATTTAAAAATTTACAATGCTCCAGCTAAAAGTTGACCAGCAATCACCCATCCACTGCTCTTTCTGTATCTCAATGTGTTTATTCTTTCTGAATAAACACAGAAATGCCCTGGTGTAATATCCAAAGAGCAACTTGCCCAGCTGCACAGGACATTTGCTTTATGCTGCACGTGGGAAGCGGACAGATGGCATCGCGTGACAGGACAGTCCCAACTGCCACCCGCCATGTGCCGAGGAGGAAGCTCGGTCAATATTTGTGGAGTGAAACCTTGGCTTCCACCACATGCAACAAAAACACAAGGTTTGCAGTTCCTCCCAGAATCCGGCCCTTCTTATTCACTGAGAATTATACACAGTAGTTTGGAACATGTGAATGAACACACCGTACTACATTCTTGCAGCTAAAAGTCTGATGCTGCTCTCTCATGCCTACTTCCCCATTCTGTGAAATACTGCAATAAACACCTTTTCGTATATGAAATAGGGAAAAAAATGATACATCTGTCACTCGACGCAAGTTTAACCAGCTGAAAACCTGCAGGTTAGAAAATAAATCTGCAGATTAGAAAATATCAACATTCCCTGAATAATAACAACCATAAAATGAAAGACCAGTATCTCAAAAGAAAAACAAAAACACACGATGGAGAACAAAAGAGATAAGAGGTGCAGGAATGAACACAAGTGACATGAGGAGATCAAGCTGCGTTTGCCTGAGATAACAAATCAAAAACCAAGCTGAATTACGACCTTGTAAAGTGGCTATTTGAAGGCTCATTTGTTTTTAAAATATTTTTTCCTCCTTATTTTTCATCCAGTTACTCAATTTACAATAGAGTTGACTTCTGGAAACTTGCACACCCTGCCTTAGAGAGCAGAATTAGCCACCGCAGAGCGCCGGGTCCTGCCGCACTGTGACAGCCCGGCCTTGGCTGCGCTTGGGGGACAGAGGCAGAGAGACGGGGACGAGAGCAGCCCCGGCGTCCCGACAGAGCCTGGTGCTGTGAGCAGGGGAGATCCCGGTAACCGGGGTCGTGTTCTGCGCTATTGATAGTGACCCTACAATGTGCTGTTTGACTGATTAGCCCTAAATCGCACGCTGCAAGACTTTTGAATGGCAATAACTGGTTCTAGCGCCTGGTCGGCACCCGGCGTGCTGCGAGCACCGGCCGCTGCGGGGCGGGAGCGGAGACACGGCTGACGGCGCAAAACCGGAGACCAGTTAAACTCGGCATGTCCGCTCGTTACCGCCGAGGGGCGATTGACACTGCCGCGGGCTCCGGCGCGCCGCAGTCACTGTCCGCTGAAGGATCGACACTCCCGCCGTGCCGCGGGCCCCGCTCCTCTCCTCAGGGCTGCGGTGGAGCGGTGCCCGCACCCAGCCCGCTCGGCCGCAGCCGCCCCGNCCGCCGCCCGAGCAGCGCCCCATGCCCGGCCCTGCCCGCCCCTGCCCCGCGCGCGGGTCGCCGTGGTAACCGCACCTGCCCGCGGCCGCCACGCTCCCTTCCGGCTCGTGCCGCTCCCGCCGCTTCCGGGCACGACGCTTCCGCTGCCGGGAGAGAGAGGGGCCGGCGCCGCCATAGAGTTATAGCGGGGCAGCGCCAGAGCGTCCCCTGGCCGCCATCTTGGGGGCGCTGGCGGGAGGTGGCTGCGCTGTCTCCTCCCGCTGCTCGGCGGGACATCGCGCCCGCCCCCAGAGCCCGGGACCGCCCCTGCCCGCCGGACCAGCCTCAGCCCGGGGCGAGAGCGGCGCCCTCGACCGCCTGCGCCCCGCCAAACTGCAGCCCCGGTAAAGGAGGCGGGCGGGCGGGCGCGGTTCTCCGGCCGGAGCGGGGGCCTGGGGGTGAGAGCTCAGAGCGAACGGAGAGCGGTGGTTTGTCCGGTACGTTTGTGTAGTTTCGGTTTGAGATGTAGGTAGTTCCAGCAGCAAAGGTGGAACCAGCGTTGTTTCTTTCATTAACTGGTCCAGTGGCAACTGATCCTGTTGAAAAAAGCCCCAGGACTCAGTCTCGCTGTGTGAAGCTTCTTTCACTTGCCCATCTGTTTACAACGTAAACATGAGGAGAAATGAAAGCAGCACACGGCAGATAAACAGCAGTTGTTCTTTGTTCATCTTTGTGCCATTTATGATGTTACAGCTCTCTGAAGTGTCCCTTTCCCAGCCCGAAGGTGCCAGCTCCCCATACCGTTCCCCAGCTGCTCCGTGTGCGTGATCCTCGCTCCATCCTCCGAACGTCTCGTAGCGTTGTTGTGGTGGTTCTGAGTCACGGGAGTGGGGCAGTGGGATCCCCCTCTCGCTCAGGAGGTGTTTAGCAAGAATAAAGCTGGGAGTCCAGCCGAGCAAAGTAACTCTGGCCAGGGTGAGGGCAGTGTCCTCAGTCCGGCCGCCGGGCGGGTCTCAAGCCCTGGTGGGTGATGGCCCTGGAGCTGTGTCCCTGCGAAGGGGCCTGCCCGCTGTCCCTGCATAGAGCTCTTTGCGTTCACAGCAGAAGCTTGAAGGGTTCGCAAGGCAAATTTAGGGATTATTCAAGTGTGGTTATGTAATCGAAAGGTTTTCTTTCTGTTTTCGTTTTAAAACGTTACTAAAACTCTGACGCTTGTCTCTCTGACTTCATCTCAGAGCCTCAGGACAAAAGCACCTAGATGAGAACGGTGTCACGGAAAATTGGGATGCACACAACCGAACACAAGGCAGCCCTGCGCTGCCTGTGTCTCGGGGTTGCAACGTGCGTTGTCACTAAGATTTGGGGTTTTTTTACTTTGTTTTTGGCCCTCTGTCCCAGTGAGTAACGAATATTCATGCCAGAGACAACAGGGTGTTAGAGTTGGGTGTTCATTTTGATGTAATCTATTTGTAAAGTCGCCTTTCCCTGCGCACACCAGGAGAACTGAGTCTGGCGGGGGTTGGCGTGTCCCCGGCGCTGCGGGCCGGCCCGGGACGGAGCGCGGTGCTCGGTCTGCCGGTCCCACCCGCCGCTGGGCGCGCTGCCGCCAGCCGGCCCCGCCTACACCGCGTTTCCCTGGAGACCGCGCGGCCGAGGGCCAATCGCGCGCCCCGGCCGGGCACCGCCCCTCCAGCCTCTCGCGAGAGCCTTGTGCGCCGGGGCGGGGGGGGCGGACTACAACTCCCAGAAGGCCCCGGGGGAGTGCTGCCGCAGCCAATGGGGCGGGGGAGTGCTGCGGTGGGCGGGGCCCACCGGGGCCAATCCGCCGCTGGCAGCTGCGGCGGCGGAAGCGGAGCTTGGTTCTTCGGCGGCTCTGTGGCGGCTGCCGCGGGGCGCCCCGGGCACAGGTAACGCCGCGGGTAGCGCGACCGGCACCGCCGCGCTCCGGGGGCCGAAGGCGGCTCCGAGAGCCGAAGGCGGCTCCGAGGAAGGGCTACGGGCGGGCTTGGCGGCCGCTGCCTCAGTGCGCGGCGGCGGGGGGTAGTTGACGCCCGGCGGCAGCTCTGCGGAGCGGGGCGAGCGGCTGAGGCGGCGGCGGTGAGGAGAGAGGAGAGGGGCGGGGCCCCGCGCGGCGGCGGGACCGGGGCGGGAGGGCGGGAAGGGACGGGGGCGGGACAGGACAGAGGCGAGCGGGGCTGTGCCGGGCGCTGCGGGACACGCTGGGTGCGGGCTGGGGCGGCCCTGGTGCCGCCGCGCTCCCGGGAACATCCGGGCCCTGCGGCCCCTCACAGCGGCACTGCAGGGCGGGCCAGGGCCGCACGGCTGGCACTCATTGGCCAGTGCTGTCCTCCCCGCCATTGGCTCGCCGCCCTGTGAGGTCATTAGCACGGTGGCTCCTCACTGGTTACAGAAGCTTGCTCTGGATTGGCTGGTGTGGCGGGGACGCGCCGCATTGGCGCAGGGTTGGCGGTGCAGTAAGTGCCGCGCCCAATGAGCCGGGCGGGAGCGGGGGGCGGGGCCTGTCGGGGGTGTCGTCGCCCCCCGTGAGGCGGCGCCGGGGGGAAGAAAAGTGGGGGGAATCGTCGGTAGCGTGACGTGTTGTGACGTGACCTAACCTTACCTAACGTACCGGCCGCCGGTGCCCGCAGGCGGACATGAGCTCGCAGCAGTTCCCCCGCTCGGGCGCACCGCCCGCCGGCCTGGGACCAGCGCCGCCGCCCATCCCCACCAGCGGCTCCGCCGGGCTCATCGCTCCCGCCGCCGCAGGTAAGCGGGTCCCGGCGCGGCCTCTGCGTGTGAGGGGATGGGTGAGCGTGGGGACGTTTGGTGCAGCTGAAAAGGGCGGGGAGCCCTGAACTCGTCCCTGTCGAGGTGACAGGTTTCACGGGGTACCTGAGTGACTGGGGACAGCGGCTTCGTTTTTAGGGGGGGTTATACTTGTTTTTCAGTTTGCTATTCTGATATATAATGCATTAAATAAAGAGTTTTGGATGCTACCTGTTTGATGTGGGACTTTATGGCTTTTACCTAGTTAAAGTTGTAGTTTTAATTGAAGGAAAAAGTCAATCTTTGTTTGAAGAAGGTGTTTAGATGGGCTTCTTAGAGGTGATCCCAAGTTGTGCAGCGTTCCAAGGTCATCGGTTCCGAGGGGAACCGACAGAAACAGTGCTAGGGTTCTGAGGGTGTTCATCACTGGAAAATGTTTAGTTGTAGGGTTAATTTCTTTTATTTAGACTGTTTCTACGATCACATCTCTGACATGGTGGGTGACCAATGTGAACTTGTTAACCTGTTTTACCTTTTTCCTCAGAGTTCCCTTTTTCTCTTTTTCTTTTTTTTTTTTTTTTTTTTTGCTAGTGAGCGATGAATCCAGTCGTGACTCAGAAGTTGCTCCTAGAGAGCACGTGGGCCCTGGTGGCTCCATACAACCTCGAGAAGAAAAGCAGGAACCGGTGGTTGTTCGGCCATACCCGCAGGTTCAGATGCTGACCCAGCACCACCCTGTCCAGTCTGGTGCCCCAGTGACAGTGACAGCGCCACCAGCGCATTTGACTCCAGCCGTGCCACTTTCCTTTTCAGATGGACTTATGAAGGTAATGAGGAGATTCACAACACGTAGAGGAACAAATACAGTTTAATTACAAGTTAGAGTGTTGAACAAAAGTCACGTGTACTGAAAACTTCCCTGGTTTTGTTTCTTAAACTTTTGCGTATGCTTCTGCTGACTGTACGTGCGTTTAGCTGTTTCATATGGGACACTGAGGACTTAATAGTATCACAGCATTAGGCTGTGGGGTTTTTTTTTGGTTTTGTTTAGGCTTTTTGTGGGGGGTGGTTTATTTCTTACAAGAAAAAATATTTCAATCAGTTTCTGAAATCTTAGTATTTCTCTGCAAGAGTGGATGAGAATATCAAATTAACTGTTAACGCGCAGTTTCTGTGGGGGAATACCGTAGCCCTGACAGGTTCCACTTGTGGCTCATGCTGTATGTTAGAAGCTACGTATTTCCAGTACAAAAGATGCCCTTTCTTTGTCCCAAACAAAAATGGAATAGCTCTAAATGACCTATATCCTTCCTCTCCAAATACTTATCCTTGTGCAAAGCTGACTTTCTCTCCCGGCTTTGATCACCCAAAATGATTCAATTTTTGTTTCAGCATTGAGCTTTCCTTTGGCGTTTCCAATATTTCTGTCTCTGTATTTCTTGCAGCCTCCCCTGAAGCCCACCATGCCCAGCCGGCCCATCGCTCCTGCTCCACCCTCTACTCTCTCAGCTCCCACGAAGGTTCCTGGGCAAGTTACTGTGACCATGGAAAGCAACATACCGCAGGCTCCGACAATTCCTGTGGCAACAATCAGTGGTCAACAGGTCTGGGTTTTGGGTTGTTTGTTTGGGGTTTTTTGGTTTTGTTTTGTTTTTCTTCTGTTCCAGCTCACTGCACAGTCAGATCAGTGCCAATATTGGTACAGCTGAGGTGGGCTCTTGCAGCAGGAGGGAAGGCAGAGAGAGCAGGCTTCCCCATTCAGCGGCCACTGGTTGTCAGATCAGTTCTGCTTGCAGCATTAAAGCTCAGACTCAGTTATCACTGGCTCTTTAGAAAGCTGCTAATTTGTTGTAATTATTCCACTGATGCAGCACAGTGAGGCTGTAGTAGCAGAGCCATATCCAAAAGCTGATATGCAGCTGAGTCTTTCCTTAAAAGCTCCTGCTGTTTTCAGTGTCACTAGTGCAGACAAACTGCTGGGATTCATCACTGCAGTGTTCTTTAGCTCTCCTGAGAACAGCTCGTTGTTTTGCAGTATATATTTATTAAGCCATTAGTGACAAAATTTGAGAGAGGGAGGTGTAGATGTTTTGGAAATTTTTTTCCACTCTAACTTTGACTGCAGAGCCAGTCCTTGTGATTTGGAACTAGTTTGCCAGCACACTGATTACTAAACCTCTGAAGTCTCAGGATTTTGATGTAAAGTGGATTTGAGTTTGGCTGGTTAAGGATGTGCAGCAGTTCCAGTGAATTTTTATCTTCATTAATATCCCTGGGAAGTCCAGAATTATAAGAAAATAGAATTAATTTGTCACAGGATTTGCCAGGTTCCCACCGTTCTCCTGACTTTACTGGCGAGGTGCTGTGGATCTGTGCCTTGAGTGTCCCTAAGGGCAGAAGGGTCATCTCTCGGTTGATAAGGGGGTGACTGCTCCCTGGCACCTATGTGCCAACCAGAAAATTAGATCAGTGAAATAAATAAATGTCTCCATCTTCCACACACAATATCAGCAGCCTCTGTAATTTTACCCCGTAGAAACATCTGCCTCTTTCTCCACTCAGGTTGTAATGCATGCAGCCTTTGTACATCAAGTATTTCTACAAAATTCTCTTTTCTGTCTTTAGGACTTGGATATGGTACTAGTGTGGCCATTAATTCTTGTCAACACAGCACATGTAGTTCATTTTGGGTTTTGTTATTTCTTTAACTCTGCAGGGGCATCCTAGTAACTTGCATCACATCATGGCCACCAACGTGCAGATGTCTATCATCAGAAGCAGTGCTCCTGGGCCTCCACTGCACATTGGAGCCTCTCACTTGCCCCGAGGTACGGATGTCGCTGTGCTATCCCTGCCTTCTGTCCGCAGCCTCTCACAGGAGATGTGTCTGGCCTTTGCCTCGAAAATTCTTCTCACTGCTAACGCAGCTAATGCTTCAGCTGTTAGAACTGCTGGCAGAAAGAGGTGACTCCTGGCCTTCTAAGAATTATTTTGCCTGCAGCCATGTAGGGCAGGACCGTGCAACAGCGTTTAAAATGCTGGCAGGTACCAGCACTTCTGTGCTGTTCGAACAGTGAACACTTCCAAGAAAAAAAATACACTGGCATAGGCTGACCTGTTCTGCAAAGTGTCACGCAAGTGTTGCTATGATGGTGGCACCTGAGCAGTTGTGAGGCATTTTCTTGTACCCACCTGTCACAGAATCACTTTTGTACATGCTAACATAAGTACCCATGAGTTACATGGTAGTGGTTACTACAGGCTCTTGTCCCCCACAGTTTTGATTGCTGTGGCTTTCAAAGCAGGAGATCAACCCTTAAAAGAAGCCCTATGCCCTATACAGTCTGTCTTCTGACTGCACTTTTACTGTCAAAAGCTTATGGGTTAAGTTTCTAGTTCCGGATTTAAAAGGTTTTTATTTTGTTTGGGTTTTCTTCTGTTAATTGTGTAGTCTTGCTTCTGAGCTTCATCAGATGCAGTGAGGTTACTGTTGGTATCAGGTGACTTATTTACACATTAGCCCAGTAATCAAACTGAATTATTTCTACTGAATTCCATAGCTTGGAATAGGATTTGCAGTATAAGCTTATTACAGGGGAATAACAAGTATCAATAAAGCCAGTTCATTTAAAATACCTATCCTTTCCCACATACTTTTGCAAACCTTATGTATATTTGTTGTAAGCCTTACCAGTGTCACCTGAACTGACATACGTATGAAATACGTTAAAACTGAAATACATACCAGCTAAGGTCAGAGTCTCTGCTCATGATGGAGCCGTTTGGCCACGCGGTGTTTTAATGCGCTGGTTTGTTTCCCAGGTGCGGCAGCTGCTGCGGTGATGTCCAGTTCTAAAGTGACCACAGTCCTGAGACCAGCATCCCAGTTGCCAAATGCGGCTACGGCTCAGCCAGCAGTTCAGCACATCATTCACCAGCCGATCCAGGCAGGTAGCAGCCAGGCAGCTCTGCACAGTGCTCGCCATCGGCTCCACGTTTTCTTGGCGCTTCCTTGAAATGTATAACCTTTAATTACCTGTTTACTGGGCTGGGGCTACTGCCAGCTCTCTTCCAGTTCTGCTGCTTGGGTACCAGTTTCTAATAGCAAGTAGCGAAATGGTTGTGTTAGTCTTGTGGTTTTATTTCCTTTGTGGACTTGGTGCCAGAAGTTGGGTTTTTAACTGTCTCCAAAGTGTGAAGAGGATTTAGTTCAGATATACTCAAGTTCTAAAGTCTGAAAAGTCTGGTGCAATATACTCTTTTTGATTTATTCTTAAACATGTATATTGATGTAGAATTCAAAAAAATCTCATTTTAATATGCTTCTGTGTATCTTGGCTCACGTACACATATGAGAAGACTTCATCTCCCTACAATAGTACTGCTAATGTTTCATGTTAGGATAAAGGGTTAAACGTCTTTACTTTGTGCTTTCAGCTAGGATCCCAATGCAATCACCTTTAACTTCCTGTATGTACTTGGGTCATGGTTTCTTTTCATTTTGAAGGGAACTGACCTTTGTTGTTTTGGGTTTTTTTTCCTCTAAAGACCTTCAAGTGATCTGGTCTTGTTAACTTTGTTGGTTTCTGATTCCTATGATGAACGCGCTTTGAAAACCAGGACAGATCTGCTTGGCAGCTTTCAGATTAGTTCAGAAAGACTCGAAATGTCTTACAATGCCAAAACTTAGTGATAAGGTGTAGGAAAACCAGTTTTGACTGAGTAATTCCTAGTTATTCTCTAAACAGCAGAATTTCTTTTCTGAAATTGTGTCTTTTTTTAACTCGTTTTTACAGTCTCGTCCTCCAGTGACAACTTCGAGCACTATTCCTCCTGCTGTGGTGGCAACTGTTTCAGCAACAAGAGCTCAATCCCCTGTTATAACTACGACAGCAGCACATGCTGCAGAGTCAACCCTCAGGTAAAGAGGCTTTGAAATCCACGGTGCTGTGACTTCGCAGGGGCTGCAGAGAGGGGAAACACACAGTCCAGAGCTGAGAATCCTGTAGATGTGGGATGATGTAATGCTCACACAGTTCCGTGAATAAAAATGACTAAAAATGCCAAGTGTTGCTCTGTGTTCAGAGAAGGAAACACCTTAATGAATCAGTTTCGAACTGCTCCTTCCTGGAAAGCAGAGTTTCTGCTGCAGGAACTTTTAGCTAATTTGGCCCATCTTTTTTAGGAAGACACAGAAAAAAATGACACGTGAATATGGAAAAGCATCTCTGATAGTCTTTTTTATGAACGTGTAGGAGTTATTGATATATCTGCCATCCTAGTTGAATATGTAGGGCAGATGAGGGCAGCACAGTGTAGTTCAAATTTTTTATGCAGCTTTACCATATATTTGATAGCGGTGCTGCTTTCACAGAGGCAGAGACCAAGGCCTGATGTGTGTCCCTGAATTTTATCTTTCATATTTATTCACCACATGGTTTTGATTATTTTTCTTTTTCTCTCTCCAGTCGACCCACCCTGTCTATCCAGCAGCACCCGCCTTCTGCAGCAATTAGCATTCAGCGGCCTGCTCAGCCGAGGGACACAGCTACTCGGATCACGCTACCATCTCACCCAGCTATAGGAACACAGAAGCCACAGCTCCACACTATGGCTCAGGTAAACTGCAGGAAATTAAAAAAACCCAAACAAACGAACAAAAAACCCTTCTTGCTTCTTCTGATGTCTCTTTACTTTATATTTTGAGGGCTAGGATTGGATTTGGGAAAAGAGTTAGTATTAGGTTAAAAGTTAATGTTCCTTACAGTCAATACAAGATGGTTCCATACTAAGCACATATTTTCAATGTACTAATCTTTTAACATTATGGTTTTATTTTCATAGAAAACCATTTTCAGTACTGGTACTCCAGTGGCAGCAGCAACGGTGGCACCTATTTTGGCAACAAATACCATCGCTTCAGCGACCACGGCTGGTGAGTGTTCATAATGCTACTGTGGGAGGGTGGTGGGGTCTGGGTTTTGTTGTTGCTTTTTGGTTCTTTTTCCTCCTTGAGTATGGAGCCACTTCAGTTTTGTTCAATTCTCTGTTTCTGGTAGAGAGTGCATTTGGCAGTGCATGAGCAGACTTCAGGAGAGCAATTACTCGGTTCTTCAGGGAGGTGGTTTGGCTTGGGACTTTTGCCCTCTTTATTTGCATATAGATACACTGGTATGATATGGCTCCGTAGAAAGATCTTGTTTGTTGTTTTTTTTCTTTAGGTTCTGTGTCTCACACCCAAGCGCCTACAAGCACCATTGTCACCATGACAATGCCTTCCCATTCTTCCCATGCTACAGCTGTCACGACTTCAAACATCCCAGTTGGTGAGTGATTTCAGTTTCAGGAAGAGTATGCAACTGATGCTTCGGTGTTTCTGTTTATGCTAGCAGTGTTTGTGCATGTTAGCAAATTAAGGAGGGAAAGAAAATCAGTTCAAGCTGGGAGAAACCAATTAGTAGGCCTGCTGTGGCATCACTTTTTTTGATGCCAGGAAGAAAAAGATGTTCTAGGAGGAGTAAGTGATAAAATGGCACATTAACTTACTCAATTGAATTTTTGGACAAACTTGGGCCTTAGGGCATTTCAGAACCTGCTTTGTATATACTAGAAGCTGTAACTGCTTGATGATAGAATACAGCTTTCAGAGGTCATTTTGTATGTTCCTTCTCATGCTTCTTGAGGCCTTAGGTGTAGCTTAGTCCAGCTTGATTAGTGTATTCATCTGGAGGTAAAACACTAAGCTTTAAAGGTGGGAACTTTATTTGCCT
This sequence comes from Pampusana beccarii, assembly GCA_013399365.1. Taxonomy (NCBI): domain Eukaryota; kingdom Metazoa; phylum Chordata; class Aves; order Columbiformes; family Columbidae; genus Pampusana; species Pampusana beccarii. The sequence goes on from VWYH01007506.1 coordinate 2,197,961, forward strand.
CGGTGTGGAACCTGAGATGCTTCCTACAGAACTGCATAAGTTTGTTTTTTTTGTTCATCTGTTTTCCTACTGACCTCCTTGTTCTTTTGAGATCTTGTAATATCTCTCCCCACCGTGAATTTCCAGGGAGTGAAGTTATGTCTCCATACATCAGTGTTTCCTGTAAAGCTTTTGTGGGTGTTTTCTCTTCTTGGCCTCTGCCTATGTATACTCGTTTGCCTTGATCTTGTTTCTCTTGATCTCTGTCAAATTCTGCTTTGAAAACTTGGATAAATAAGTTCATGACAGTAGAAAGGATTGGCCTGATCCTAAAAAGAAAAAATTAAGTTCGTTTTAGCACTGGACTAACTTCATTAGCAAGTATAATTTATATATGCATTTATACTAGCCATCTATTCTGATATAAATTGATTTAAAAATGCTTTGTTTGCCTTGTTTTTTTGCCTATTGAGGAAACCTATTATCACTGTGGATAGGAAATCATGTGGGGGTGGGGTGGGTTTTTTTGGGATTGAGGGGTAAGGGAGTAGTATTGGGGTTTTTCTCTGGAGAATTAATTTTTGCCTTGTTTACAAACTTTTCCTTTGACTGTCGACTGATGACATGTTTGTCCTTACGCAGCTAAAGTGGTTCCTCAGCAAATCACACATACTTCCCCCCGGATCCAGTCTGACTACACAGCAGAGAGGAGTAATCTCATCCCCCTCTCCAGTCACCGGGCATCTCCAAACCCAGTAGCAATGGAAACCAGAAATGACAACAGGTGGGGAAATAACAGCTCTGTGAATGAGAGTGTGTGAGCATGTTTTGAGCACCTTGCTGCTCTTCTAGGGCCTGGTGTGCAGGAAATAATGTGTTTTAAAAACCTGGGGTGAGGGGTTGGCTCATTTTGAACTAATCATAGTTGAGATACTTGATAGCTCATGACGGATGAGGTTACAACACTTGGGGACTGGCCCAAAGGCAGGGTTGAAGATGAGCTGTTGAAATGGTGTGTGTAATACTTGCTCTTTCTGATGCTCGTAGGCAGTCGGTGCCTGTGCAGTTCCAGTATTTCTTACCAACGTACCCACCCTCTGCCTACCCTCTGGCCGCACATACCTACACCCCCATCACCAGCTCTGTGTCCACCATTCGCCAGTATCCAGGTACGACCAGCGTTGGGACAAGCTGACTTGGACCCTTTGTTTAGTTGTCAGCTCGTGTATGAGCTTTAGTGATGGGAGACACTAAGGGGCTTTTATGTTTGATTGTGACAATTTGTCACAAAAAGTCTGTGACTTGTTGACTAAGGGGAAAACTCAAGGGCAAGGGGTATTGAACTACTTCAGAGGCCTGTTAAATACAGCTAATAAGTTTCCTCAGGAGTCTCACATTTGATATCCAAGGGTTTGCATCTCTCTGAGTAAACATTTTTTATTCTACAAATCAAAACAGTTAAGCTCCTTCAAACTAAAGCAGCTCTTTGATGCATCTTCACACCTTGGTGTTCTGAGAAGCCTCTTTTAGTATCTTGCCACGAGTGTACAGTTCAAGAAAGAAACCTGAACCAAAAATGGAAAAAATAGGCTGCATTGCACACTTTTGTATTAGTGTTTTGTTTAAAAGCATGGAGCAATTAATGTGTTTGAACCATTACAGTAATTTGCACAGTCAAAAATGTGTAATGTGAGCCCATGTAGTCAAGCCAAACTTATGTCATTTTGTGACAAAATTTGGAGCGCTCTTACCTCACTGAGTGGTTGAGGACTGTTCTCTATAATGTGATCACTTCCACAGTCCAAAGTGTGTAGGGAGATGCATGATTTGGATTTTCACGGAATATCTGCATCTGCTGGCAGCATGTTACCCTTGAGCAGGATCGAGGGAATTGGGAAGGACTCGGAGGTGGCAAAGCCCATTTTGCTGAATGGGAACGTCTGTACAGGGCATTGATGAGTTACTGGGGCCGGTTCTTTCTGTCATCAAAATGCCAGTGAAAAGTTGCAAGTCTTGACTATAAGTCGCATCAGGATTTGAGGTGGGCTTCAGGATGATGAAATGGCTTGCAAAGGGGACAAGTGACCTTCTTTTGTACCTTCCTGCACTTTGGCTGGAGGTTTTAAAGCAGAACGTGCAGGTAAGTGGTGACACTCGGTGTTGGCAGCTGTGCTTACAGAGCCCCTGGCAGAATGTGCCTGCCAGCTGCCAGGACTTCCGGCTTTGGTGGCTTTTTGTGGTGATGGTAGCCTAATGCTAACTTTTAAAAAGGCAGATGTAGGTTCTTCAGCAGGAGCTCATTGACAGAGACGTTTTGCTTGTTAAATTGACTTGAAGCATCAGTTGAAGGTACTAATTATGGCAGTAACTGGTGACAACTAAAGCAGAGGGTTCAGGGTGTCTGGAGGGACACCTGTGCTGAGCACAGCCAGTGAGCGCTCAAGTGAAATCACAGAGGAGGCTTTTTGAAGATCACTGAGATAAGGAGAGTTAATGCAGAATTGTGAGAAAGAATGTTTGGTTTGGCTTTCCAAATGCTGCTTGTGGTTTATATCATCTCCCAAAAGCATTTTGTTGGACAGAAAGTTCTGTGACAAGAGTGTTTTGCACAGGGTGTTCAACTAAGAGAATCAATGTGCTGTACTTTATACAGGAGCCATTTTCGGAGACCTGGTGATGGATTTCAGGTTTTTGAAAGCTGTTTATAGAGTGTCTTGTCAGCACAAGAACTTGATGGAAATCCTGTGACAATGACAAAACCAGCTTGTTCCGTGATGAGCGGGCTCTCCATTGTTAGCAAGCGAGTCCATTGTTGGCAAGTTCGCACTTGTGTTGTGTGTGTGGCTGTGGAAATGGTGGCGGTTCTGTAAAGAACTCCCCCAAAGATCTGGGGATCCAGGACTGCAGGTGCTCTGACAGCATGGTGAAGCGCTGCCTGGGACAAGTGTCATACACCATATACTGGGTCTGGAAAGATGGAATTGTGGTCACTTAGAGCTGTAAATTCAAATGAATCAATTGAGCTTTTTAGAACAGGTGCTTCTTTGGGAACATTGTTGTGCTACAAAAAGATTTCATGTTCATTCGAGCTGTGGGATCCAGCCTATATCTGCAAGCCCTGTTCTGAGCCAGATAAGATAGTGCTCAACTTCAGAATAGTTTGTCCACCTATGCTACGGAACCATATTTTTATGATTATGTGGCTGGGGAAAGGGGATAAGGAAGTAAGCCCTGTTTTAAGGTACTTACACTTGAGTCTCTGCTTTCTCTGCTTGCTTTTGTACAGTCAAAGCGTGGGAGGTTTTTAACTGATGTAATTATAAGCTCTGTGGAAATACTGTCTTTTGAAAAGAAATGGATTTGGCTTCTGTTGTTTTGTGGGGTTTTTTTGTGTGGCTTTTTTGTTTGTTTGTTGGATTGATTTGGTGGGGTTTTTGTTTTGTTTTTAAAGCAGGGGAAAATGCCAAGTGTTGATACTTGCAAATATTGTAAAATAAGATAGCGAACAAAAATAGCTCACGGCTTTCTGAGGCCAGAGGCTGGGGACAGAAATGTAATTTGAGTCTAAAAGTCGAGTTAAACATTATCTTTTCTCTCTTGTTGCAATTTGAAAGAGAAAACGGAATGGACGTAGTAATGTTTAATTCTTCTGGCAGACAATCTGGCCCCTCCACTCTCGGGTTTCCTACTGCAACAAGCAGGCTGGCAAATTAATTTGCCAAAGCAAACCAGCCTCTGAAAGCATTCAAGCATGAGGTGCTGGGTGGGCCTGACCGGGTGTCTGTGTCGCTGCTCCCAGTTTCAGCCCAGGCGCCCAACTCGGCCATCACAGCCCAGACTGGAGTCGGAGTGGCCTCCACCGTCCACCTCAACCCCATGCAGCTGATGACCGTGGACGCCTCCCACGCCCGCCACATCCAGGGCATCCAGCCGGCACCAATCAGCGCCCAGGGCATCCAGCCGGCACCAATCAGCGCCCAGGGCATCCAGCCGGCACCAATCGGGACGCAGGGACTCCACCCCGCTGCACCAATTGGCACGCAGGGTCTGCAGCCGGCACCAATCAGCGCTCAGCAGCCACAGGCAGACACCAAGACTTCAGGTGGGAGCGACCAGCAGAGTCCACGTTGGGGCCTGTCAGACCAACTAAGCTTCTTGTCTTCCTTCTTTTACTGTAATGATCTTATCTCTCTGGTCCAGTAGTCACCAGTAAACACATTCATACTCATTTCCTCACAGCAAAGATTTTTTTTCCCTGTTTCTTGATTTACTATTTTTAAGCACACCACGTAGAGCACGTGGGTAACCTTGAATGGGTGACTTCAGTGGAAAATGCTGGTAGTGCCTGAGCTTAAACCACTCTCTTCAGTAAGGCCTTGAGGGAAAAACTGTTTACAAGTAAATGATGTTCTCCAAACCATTCCAGCTATGCATTAGATCGCAGTAGCAGTTAAAACATGGCCAGGTACCTTCAACAGTTGGTAACCTGATCTTGGACTATGATAGAAACCATCTTTCATTAAAAATGGCTGGACTGATGAAACCCCAACAACTTACTGAAGAAATGGGATATGGCAACCAAGATAATACGTGGTTGCAAAGCTGGCAGGCGTGTTGCCCAGTGACTGCCTGTCTAAACGCTCTGCACCAGTTAGTCGGCCAAACAGGCTTTGGCTGTGGATCAGAACGTAAACACAGCTGATGATGCTTACTTACTAGTGGCATGCGCTGCCACACAGACCCTACCAGGAGTGTTACTCTGTTGACCCAGTTGTGTTGGTGATCTCCCTAGTGACTTCTGCATTTTCCATTTCTTCTGGAAAAGGTTATTTCCCTAGCAGCAGTTGTTAGGTGGGAGGTAGTTTCCATCTTCCCTGCACAAGGTCCAGTGATCAGATTGCTTCTAGCAAAGGTGTTGCTTACAAAATATTTGGAAAGCACCACAGGGAAAGATTGAGGGAGTGAAGGGAGCACAAACAACATGTGCTCTGCAAACACCTGCTTCGTCAACAGATTTCCTTAAGTAACTGCTGCTTTTTCTTCTCTATATCTTCTCTCTGCTGTGTCCATGTCCATCCTCCCCAGCAGTGGTCTTGGCAGACGGAGCCACCATTGTAGCCAATCCTATTAGCAACACATTCAACACGGCTTCTGCGGCAACCACAGTTGTGCAAACCCACAGCCAGAGCGCCAGTGCGCCGGCCCAGGGCTCTTCCCCGCGCCCAAGCATCCTCCGGAAGAAACCAACCACAGATGGGTGAGTAGGAGCGACCGTGACACGCGAGTGACGCTTCTGTGCAGTCCAGCCCGGCTAAATGGAGTCGTTGCAGTGGAGATGAGAAAAGTTCTGTAGCAAATTATTCAGTCAGCAGTGGTCATGAGTAACCTGCTTATCTGTGAAGCACATTTCTTTTCCTTCCAAACGGTAGAATAGAGTTTTCTCTTACTGTCAGTAATAAATTGAGAAGAAGGACAGTTTGTCTCCTAGCTCTTGAAAATGACCTTTTGAGGGAAAGCGGATTTGAGGCTTTCTTGCTTAGTGTAATAAAAACAGAAAGTTCATAATCTACTAAAATTAGAATTCTGTGCTTTGTCTTCAGTGCTTTTCTTGGAAGAATATGCGGATGAGTAGAAAGGATAGGATTAGTACCCTGCTGTGAAATCTGATTAGGGAAAAGGGAGGGAGTAATTTAAACTCTTAAAATATTTTATGTTGTCTGTCTAATTTTAAATGCCTAAATAAAGAGGCAGGAGACAGCTTTAGAATTAATGATGCATTTCCTCCTGACTAACGACTGAAAACATTTGGACTTGATGTGTCCTATGAGACTAAAATTGCTTATTTCTTTAATTTGGGTGGAAACCTTTTTTAAGGCAGAGAAGCTGCAGGCTGTAAAACTGAAACAGAAATGAAAGGAACAGAGGTAAATCACTAAAGAATGAGAGGTTGGTTATTTTGGACAACAATTTGACTTGCAGCCCCACAGGTGACTGAACAGTCTCTAAAATACTTCTCTGTACCCAGCCCTGTGCTGCCCCACATCCACATTCAGGGCTTGAGGTTTCGGAGTTGTGCTTTGACACAGTCCGGTCCAGCTAAACGAAGCGGATGCCTGTCTGACGCTGTTTAGTTCCAGATGATTTGCTCAGTCTCGAAATAGCAGTGAGGACAGAGGCATGGCCAACCCTCCTTTGTCTCTGCTTGGAGCCTGGCAGTCTCAGTGAGATGCTCTCACTGGCAGGATGAAGCCCTAAATGGGGGTGAGACCAGGCCAGAGCAACTAATCTTTTATCTTTAAAGAAAATAAAACTTAACCTAATTTGAAAAGTAAAATGAGACTCTTTCTGTAGCGGATTGGTTATACTGTAGACAGAGTGCAGTGACACAGCTGTAACTCCTGTCCTGCTTTGGGCAAGAGAGGGTTGATTCCTTTGCTCTCGGTGGTTTTTGTCTTTGCATCAGGGAGGTGGGAATCTCAGATCTGTCTCTTGCAGGCTGGCGGTCCGGAAAAGCTTAATTCCACCTCAGCCGCCTGAAGTAGCCGGCACACGTGTCGAGAGCGCAATGCGGAGCACATCTGGATCACCGAGGCCTGCTGGGTAAGACTTTGAGAAACAACCAACTGCATCGTAATAGTTTCAAACTTAATCTATTTTGAATTTGTCAGTGTGATGACTTTGAACAGACTTGACTGGTTCTGCTGTTGTGAAGCTGAGGCAGTCGTCTTTAAAAATATGTGGTGATGAGCTTTCACTAGAAACAAAAACCTCTCTGCTGCTGTAAGGGATGGGCCACAAAACTTTATTTTCTGTAATGCTTGAAAAAAGAATGCTGAAAATGGAGCTTTTACCCCACTTCAGTTGAGTTCAGTGGCTTTACAATTCATTGTTTTGTAACTATTATCCGTAATGGCAGTTCTTGCAAACAGAGGATGTGGGACAGTACAGCCCTGGGTAAAACTGGCTCCTGTCTGTGGTGTGAAACTGTCTTGCTCCTTTTACAAGTATTTTGAAGTTGCCTGGAATTATTCGTGAGATTTGCTTGTTCCAGTGAGTGGAAGAAAATATATATAATAAATCCAAAGGATTAGAAAGGGTGTGGAGGAGGAAATGTAGATGAGATGACACCTCCTCCTGTTGTTACTGAGCCAGGTGTTTCTTGCAGGTGCAGGAAAAACTGGATATTCTGTATCCAGCTCTGCTCACTCTCTTTGTGCTGGGTGGTCATGACTGAGATACAGTTCAGTTTATTTTGTTCTTTTTATTTTTATGCTACAGTGCCAAACCAAAACCTGAAATCCATGTGTCCATGGCCACTCCAGTCACGGTGTCGATGGAGGCAGTGTCGAACCAAGGCGGCGAGCAGCCCACCATTGCGGTGCCCCCCACCTCCCAGCAGCCCCCCTCTGCCATTCCAACCATCATCGCAGCAGCCAGCCCCACTTCGCAGCCCGCAGCAGCTCTGTCCACCATGCCGGGAGCCGTCCCGGCTGCTCCGCCAACATCCACCACCATCGTGGCAGCACCCGCTCCGCCGTCAACCATGAGCGGTGCCCTGTCAGCTGTGCTGGGTCCTGCCGTACCAGAGATCAAAATCAAAGAGGAAATGGAGCCCATGGACATCATGCGGCCAGTATCTGGTAGGTGGCTGTTAATCATCAGGTTGCTTCCTTTGTTGTTGAGACTAGAGAAATTAGGAGGATTTCAACAGTTCCGTCCTGAAAATGAAATCACATCTCTTTCATGGTAGCACAGGACACCAGTCAAAGGGTTCCCGTACGCCTTGTTACTCATAAAGTTCTTCTTTGCCTTTTCCCTAATCTCCTGTGAAATCATCTGTTACTGAGACTGCATTGTTCATGTTCAAATGATCCAACTCCACAAAGAGGCTGTGTGAATTCCTTGCTTAAAACACACATGCTCAGCAGCAGTACCAATATATTGTGAGTCAGTACAGTTAATTGTGGTTTTCGCACAAATCCTACTGTTCAGGTGCACAGGCCTTTCTTGTATGAGAAGAATTAGTGACTAGAGTAGGACTTTACAGGGCCTTCCTGTGATTCATGGATACTTTTCTCTAGAACTTTTAGAAATATTCATTATATTGCCTGCCTTATCCTGTTTGGCCCATAACTGCCATCACATGGCTTGATCAGTGAAATTCTCATCCTAGTGGATCTCAGGTCAGGCACTATATGGTGGCAAAATGGTAGGAATGCACCCCACATTCTGAGGATCCGAGTTCTGGTTTAGTTGTTGGTTTTATCACTCTCCTTAAAGCTGTGTGTTGTCCTGTGATGGAGGAAGCTCCTTGCTACAGATGTCTCTGGAGCATGGACAGACAGCATTAGGCTCTTCAAGGTTCTTTTGTCTCTTATGGACAATTGTGGGTATGTCAAATTGTCAAGAGATCTCATCCCAGAAACCTTCAGTTGTGGTCTGAGTCACGGCTGATGGAGCTTTTCCCTCCAAACGTCAAGGAGTGTTCCCCAAACCACCTGCTGCTGTGCTGCCCAACGTCACAGGTGGTGACTGGTGCAGAACACACAAAGATGTCTCTTTTTTTTTTTTTTTTTTTTTAGTAACACAGCGTGGTTTCCTTTTTGTATCATTCAACCTGCATAAGCTTAGAATATGAAGGAACTGAGGGACAGTTTTCTCTGCTCTTGTTCTTTATGCTCTTGTACCTGAGGCATTACAAATCTAAGGGTATAGGCTTGTCCTAGCAATTGCTGCTGGCTTAATATCAGGCCTTTATGCACATGGAGCTGAAGTGCACGTACAATGGAGTGTCCATGCTCCTCACAATGTGCTGAAAGAGCAACTGTGTTTGGAGGCAGTGTTCAAACAAGGCCAGTGTGTTACCTTTACCCTGCTGATGGTTTGGGTTTTCTTCCTCTCCCTTCCTCTCAGCAGTCCCCCCTTTGACGACAAGTACTGTGTCTCCCTCTCTGGCGTTGCTGGCCAACAACCTTTCGATGCCTCCAAGTGATTTGCCACCCGGTGCCTCCCCGAGGAAGAAGCCCCGTAAGCAGCAGCATGTCATCTCTACAGAGGAGGGGGACATGATGGAAACAAACAGCACTGATGATGAGAAATCCACTGCCAAAAGTTTGCTGGTGAAGGCAGAGAAGCGCAAGTCTCCTCCAAAGGAGTATATAGGTAATTTGCCTTTGTCTTTTTTTCATATTTGAATGTCTGTAGTTTCTCAGAGAAGATGGTCTGTCATTCTCCGACTTTGAAAATTTAAATAATACAGAATCCAAGTATCAGTGCCTCAGCACTTTCTGTATAGTGACGTTCAGGGGAAATGACCTTTTCTGACAGATAGAGCATCATTTTGTATGAGGTAGTGCTCACTGATCTGCTGGAGCTCTTGTGTCACACTGATCTACTTTCACCTACTCAATGATGATAATGGAGTGCTCCCTGGATCCTTTTCTAGATGAAGAAGGTGTCAGATACGTCCCTGTGCGTCCCAGGCCGCCTATCACGTTGCTGCGTCATTACCGCAACCCTTGGAAAGCTGCTTACCACCATTTCCAGAGATACAGCGATGTCCGGGTGAAAGGTCCGTCTGCTGCTCGCGGTTTGAGTTTCATTCTCCTGGGATAAACCACTTCAGCATCCCTGGGCACGGTGTCTGGGCAGCATTTGTAGCCGCCTGGTGTCGATCAGCAATCCCACAAAAAAGTTTTGATGGCAGTGTGAAAAACAAGGGTTGATCAAGCAAGCTAATGGCTTTCATTAGCTACATGTTGCCTGAATCTCTTCTGCTCTCCAGACACAGAAGAAGGGAAGGACATTACAAAGAGTTGGCTGTCATTTTGTAAAAAAAAAAAAATATAGTTATTGAGAAATGTATTTATGTAGAGTGATAGGAACTTATTAAAGAAAACAGTCCTTAAAGAAGTGATATGCTACTGTTTAGTTTTCCTGTTTTCTTACTAACAAACTTGCAGATTAAATCAAAAACATTTTTGATTCAGCATAACTACTCTTGTCAACTAACAAATTGACTTTTAAGGATTTTTTTTTTTTTCTGAGGAAAATAGAGATCAGCGACTGGATTTTAGGCTTTTTAGCTAGTATCTTAGAATTTTTAAGCAGGCTGGGTTTTTGTAACTGTGTAAATACATCAACGAGGGAGTAGATGTGTATGTCAGTGGTAAAGAATGGACCCTTTTTCATGCAGGGTGTTGAAACACTGAGCACTACATTCTTAAAGAGGGAAAAGATGGGATATAATACAATTTTTCTGGAAATACAGATAACCTGTTAATAAGCAAGCACAATGGGCAGATAGGTGGCAGACGGGCAGCTATTTTCCTGTCTGAGCAACATTTTGATTTATTCTCGTTTATTAGGAAGTATGGAGAGCGGGAGTTGGGTTAATGTTTTTGTTAGAGAAGCGAGGCCTGGCAAACTCCTGGAGTTGGAATAACGTGTATTTGTATTTCCCGGTGACAGAAGAGAAGAAGGCCATGCTGCAGGAGATTGCCAACCAGAAGGGAGTATCCTGTCGCGCACAAGGGTGGAAGGTCCATCTCTGCGCCGCTCAGCTCCTGCAGCTGGTAGGTGAATGGGGCTTGGCAGCTTCCTACGACGTGGGGGAACACGGCGTCGTGTGAGACAGGAGGATGTTTTTACAAATTCAGTACATGGTCATCTGCTGTTGGGTTGCTGTAAAGGAGCTGGTGTGTAGTGCCCAAAGGGAGTGGGACGTGCTTTCCCCTTTCTCAGGAATGTGGCATAAGTGGCTTGGAAACTTGGAGTGTTGGTTTTGATCCAGACATAAGAGCTGATGTATTTTGTACAGATGATCAAAATTGGCAACTCCCTCCTGCTGATGCACAGGTCTGAAGAAGCGTCTGTTTGGGATGGTGCGGCTGATCTGAGGAGGCAGCACTGATCCACATTCCTGGATGCTTCTGTTTCAGGTTGGGGGTGAGGTAGGTGCTCTGCATTCTAGCACCAAACTCCCCAAAACCTCTGCATTCCTGGAATAGTATTGTGAGAAATAGGGGAAACAGTTCTGGTTAGGATCCATGTTTGTTCAGAAGTGGAGCAATCCTGTAAATAGGATGTTAGTGAGAACGGTAGTGCCACACTCTATGTCAGAGGCTCCATCTTCTGAATCACTAACATGAGCAGCTGAGAGGGGAACAGATTATCATCTTCTCTGTGTAGCTTTTGTAATGCGGGCGAACGTTCTGTGGCCTGGCGCTGAACCTTCTCATGAAGTGCTGATGTCTTTTAGACGAACCTGGAGCACGATGTGTACGAGAGACTGACCGCGCTGCAGGAGGGGCTCATCCCCAAGAAAAAGGCAGCGACCGATGACGACTTGCACCGAATCAACGAACTGATACAGGTAGGTCCCTGTGGCAGAGCTGCTTTAACCATCATTACGAAATACCCTCCTGCGGTAAGAGCTAAAGCGAGCTTAAAAAACCCCAGGTAGGTACAATTCCTATGTTGCAGTGTCGTCAGTTACAAGTGGTGTTGCGAAAAGGTACAGTCCAGTTCTCCTGGTAATGACAAGAGTGTTTCGTTTCAGGGGAACATGCAGAGATGTAAACTTGTGATGGATCAAATCAATGAGGCTCGAGACTCCATGCTAAAGGTTTTGGATCACAAGGATCGCGTTTTGAAGCTCCTAAACAAGAATGGAACTGTCAAGAAAGTATCCAAATTAAAGCGAAAGGAGAAGGTCTAAAGCCAGAATAACAGAGAATGTGTACAGAACGGAGTGGAACGTTTTTGTAGTTTGGGTTTATTTTTAAGCAGAGCATCTGAATAAAAAGGATGAGTTTAGGGAACAGATGGCAACAGATGGACACGTGAAGCCTGGCAACCGGAAGGGATTGTCGCTGATCTGTCGTGACGAACAAAGATTTCTCTCAGGCTCATCCCTTTTTCAAGTCTTTTCCAGTCCCATTTGTATAACCCTCCTGATGTGTCAGTGCCTACTAATGGGAACTAGTGACGCAGCACGAGGTGGACTCTGCTCTCCTTCCATTCTGCAGCTTAGTGGTGAATGCACGTGAGGCGTGTACGCGCCTGTCACGCAGGAGCAGGTTCTGCGGGAACACCGGGAGGCCGACGTGCAGGTACCAACCCAGATGTCACCCGAGCGCTGACAATGACAGCGCTTTTAGTTACCCCGCTCAGTTCTTGTTCTTCTGACTTTCCAGTGTCTGAAGTAGCCTTCTCAAACCAGTGCCACTGCACCAAGATCTGCCACAGTCACATCTCCAATGGCTTGGAAGTCCTAGCTGTCAATTTAAAAAAAAAAAAAAAAGAAAAAAAAAAAAAAAAGGAAGAAGGTGGGGTGGGAAGTCATTTCAAAGTGATTTTGTAGTGTCTGTGTGTGTGTGTCCATGTTGGTGCTCTGGGATCCTTGTTCTGAAGAACCTCTTGAAACAGAGGACTTCCTGTAGCTGATGTTATGTTAATTGTATGTACCACATACATCCTGAAAACATTAATAAAGGACTTGGAGGTTTTTGTATGTGAGCAGTTTGTATGACTTTATACTAGTGAGACTGTTCAAGCCGTAAAGTTGAGTTAAAGCCTTGAAAGAAGCATTTTGGGGAGAAGAAACACTGTTGGGAAGTAGCCAGCCTCTTGTGCTGTGGAGGAAGGATAACTTGATTCACCTTCCAGCTCCTGCAGATGCAATATGGATTGTCCACCTGTGCATTTAACCTTAATTTTTTTATAAAGGCTGCCAAATGAGTTCATTTTTAGCCTCATCAGAAGACTTCCAGTTTAATGAACTAATTATGTTTTAAGAATGCTTTTTTCTTTCATCCAGCTACAGGGCTGTTATCTTGCCTTTAGTCAGAACTGTTCTTTCGGAAGTTAGAAAAAAATGTATTTAATTCCTTATTTCTAATTTTTTAGCTGGAGAAGAAAGTAGAATGTCGATACTCACACTTCCTGTGTTTTAACACATGCAAAAAAGCCAACTTATTTCAGATGTCTCTGGGTGGCAGTCTCATTTTCGTAGTAGCTTGATTTTACTTTTTAAAATAAAAACATCTTTTCATTGTAAGATACAATTCGGGTATAATGATATTGTAACTCGGGTAGTAGGACAGTTATTCTAATTGTTTGATCGTTTCCTTGACTAGAAGAAGAAAGACATCAGTGTGTTCCTACAGTTTCATGAGCCCACGAGGAGCATGTTTGTACGTGTGTGATGAAATGCAGGAAGACTCTGGCGCGGCGCAAAGTAAAATCCGAGAGTAAGACCTGGAAAGGTGGGAGCTGAGCAAAGTGCCGCTTCTCCCTTCGTCCTGCTTGTGCTTTGGGTACAGCACGCACAGTGGGGCGAGGGTTTGTTTGACATTGCGGTGATAAAACACTTTGCAGGTTTGTAAAGACTCTGCAAGAACCTCAAACACAATTATAGATGATATCTCAGCCTTTTGTAGGGCTGAGAACTGTTTCACTTGGTTGTCAAAGGGCTTTTGGATGGAATCCAAGGTGTTACCAGCAAATGGTGGTTTTGGGGGGAAGGGAGAGGAGGATTCATTGAGTACTGCACCTGCACTATAATCCTTGGAAGGCTTAAGAGCAGGTTTTAAATTTCTAGGATATTCTCATCTGACTCTTTTGAAAGGCTCCTGCGCTAACCCTTGTTTTTGTAAGCTGGTGTTTAAGGCTGCTGTCTGGACTGACAGGACAATGCTGTCCCACACCCTTTGGTGGTAATAACCATATAGATTCTGTGAGATACATTAAGATCCACTGGCCTTCCACGGGAGGTTTTCTTGCCTGTTATTTGTTGTGCTTAGACCGGGACTGGTACACAGAAATTCCATCTTACAATCCTAAAGTGTTACACCGGTTTATTTCTCTTGAGCCTCTAATTTTACAGGGTGTCCTAGAGACACTGGTGCAATATCTGTATTTTTCGTGGAGTGGGGGGAAGGATCTGGGTGCAGCGGGTGGAATCAATGGGGTCCCTGGCACGGGGGGTGACCAGCGGAGAAGGTCTCCCCCCCGCTCCGAGCCCCGGAATGGATGTTTCCGACCGCGCACGCCGCGCTCTCCCGGAGTGTCGTCACAGCGCCCGCTGGCCAATGGGAGAGCGGAATCCCCGCCACGTGAGGGTGTCTCCCTCCGCCCCCTCGGGTCCGCGCGCAGCCGGGGGGAGCCCCGCGCGCCGCTAGCCCCGCCCGCCCCCGACACTGTTTGTCCTCGCACGTGCGGCCCGTCACGTGACGGGGAGGGAATCCGGCCCCGCGCGCCCTCCGGCTGGGAGCGGAAGTCCTGGGTATCTATGGTTCCGAGGGGGAAGGAGTGTCCTCGCCTCTCTATGGTCGGCGCTGGCGGCGCGGGGCCGACGGGAGGCTGGCGGACTATGTGCATTTTTCCCTCATTACCTCACGCGCGGGGAGGAGGCTGCCGGGATATCGGAGGACCTTCCCTCAGCCTCGCGCCGGTCCTCCAGCTCCCCGCGCTGCCCGGCGGCCCCGGGAAGCCCGGCGCCCGGCCCGGCCCGGCCCTCCTCCCCCCGCCGCCGGACCCGCTTCTCCGCGGAGCCGAGCCCAGGCCCATGGCTCCATGAGGCGGGAGAAGGAGGCGGCGGCGGCGGGGCAGCAGCGGCGGCGGCTGGGCTGAGGTGGAGGAGAAGCCGCGTCCGGCCCGGGACGGGTGCAGGAGGTGGGCGAGGCCGGGAAGCGGGGAGGAGGCGCTGGTTCCCGCCCGCCGGCGCCGAGCGGGTTAACGGAGGAGGACGGGGGGGCGGCGCTCC